>CP025649.1:4412136-4469636 GCA_003576665.1 Ipomoea trifida | reverse complement strand
TGTGGAAGAGGACTAAGAGAGAACACTCTTGAATAGCCAACCCGAATGAATCACTAGTCCATTACTCAAGACACAATGTGAGGCAACATAAATAGCACAATTCATTCCCTTACTTTCTATTATTTGTTATTTTACTTTTCTTTACATTATTTGATTACACACACTCTAAATGCCACTCCGCTTTCACCAACAACCTCGCATGTTCTGCAACGCATTCCTTTAAACAAAAGCATAGCAATCTCCCGAATTACCTCCTTCGAGACCGACACTCGGGGAGTCAAGATTCTTCGTTTTATTCCTTTTTACATCTTTTGACAAACCACGCACAATCACCGCTATCCACTACAAGATGTTGTCATTATGCGATAAACCGATGCGTGTTTTTCATAAATCACTTGGTATTGACTCCTTTAGATCTCCATGATACTAAATTCCAAACTAGTTATGTTTGTTTTTACCTCCACTACCTTATGTGAGGATAATAAAAGTGTGCTTTAAGAGCATCCACAATGGAACATATTTAGGAGATAATGTTAGTAAAAAAAACTATGCATTGAAGGCCAACTGATGTGGACACCATTTCCAAGGAAAATTTTACTTCTGCAAAAACAAAGTTATTGCAGGAAAGTAAATATATATATATATATATATATATATATATATATATATATATATATATATATATATATATATATATATATATATATATATATATATATATATAAAAGTGCGCAAGTGAGGCGCAGTTCGTGCCCCAAGACACACGCCTGCTGGGCAAGTCAGGGTGGCCGCCAGCTGACTTTTAAAGTTTTTTATGTTTCTTTTTGTCATTTTGTCAGCATTATTTAATTTGTTATTTCGTTTTTTTGTTTTCTTTTTTCATCTCATATTCTCTTTCCTAATCACACTTACAAAAACTCCTCAAAAACCACAAAAACACTCCAATGATATTGATGCTCTAAGTGGGTGTGGTTAAGGAATATTAGCCATGTTATATAAATATTCAATCCACATAAGCTCTAGAAGAGTCACGAGCTCATTGTATAAAATGTTAACTTATAGTGACAATCTTGAAGATTGTACCATATCATCTCCTATACACCTTTTGAAACAATAATTTTATAATGCAGAACTTGAAGATTGTCATCTTAAGAAGGAGATGGAGATTACATTTACTCAAATCAATTATGAAGAATTGAACTTAAAATCCTGAAGATTGGGTCTTGAAAAACTAACAGTTGTACTTTTGTAACATATGAATACAAACATACCATGTACTCGTTTCCTCACTAAGTTTTTTCCATTGGATTTTTTCTAGTGTGATTTTTAACGAGTCATGTGTATGATATAGTGATGTTGATGAAAAAAGTTGCAAACAAATACTTAAATCTACAAATCCCAAAATCCTGAAAATTATGCCTGAAGGCGCATAGTTGTACTCTTTTTCCCTCAACTAAGTTTTTTCGCACAGGGTTTTCTTAAATTAAGGTTTTTAATGGGGCAACCAGTACAATATATGATTTTACATATATCATGTACTCTTTTCTTCAACTAGGTTTTCCCACGTGATTTTTCTATAGAAGTTTTTAACGAGGCATGAATGTATTTAAGTATACTATCCATATATACCTTGTACTCTTTTCTTGTTTAGGTTTTTCCCACAGGATTTTCCTAGCAAGTTTTTAACTAGGCAAGATCACGGTTAAATAATGTCCAAGGGGGAGTGTTACAAAACCTTTTGGAAGTGGACATTATTATTTTTTAGTACCATTTATTAGCCATTATTGTACGTATTCCTTTGTAACTGTCTTACCTTTGTATTATATAAACATGGTTCTTCATAATAAGATTGTTGAGGTTTTTGAGTCTTCATCTTGTCTATATTATACCTTACTATATATATTCTCATTAGAGTGTATTATATATTCTTGTACGTACTATACCGGTTAAGAGCTAAACAGGCCAATGGACATCTTGTTTTACAACAAATATAAACCATTATTATAATATTCATATTTATATTTTCAAAAATAACTAACTAACCCTTACTAGTTAGGATGTAAATGAAATCATATTTATTTATTATTTTACTTTAATATAATGTCTATATATATTAGGCTAAAGTGTCATTTAGCACCATGAACTATATCCAATTATTCATGCCGCACCCTGAACTTTCATATCGTATATATCGAGCCACAAACCCAAAAAAAAAATTCACCTAGAACTTTTAGCAGGTTTCTCTGTCTTCCTGCTGACATGGCGCAGGTTTCCCATTGGTGTGGCATTTCTTTTAACTTTATGTGTCCATGTAAGCATTTACATATTAAAAATTAAAATTAAAAAAAAAAACAAAAAACATAAACAAAAATCGGAGACCAAATTTCACTATTTCGCCCCACCCTATTTCACTTTGCAGTTGTTTAGTTGTTTACAATAAGATACTAAACAAAAAAATTAACATTTTTATAAATTTGAAAAATTTTTAAAAATACTAAAAAAAAAATTAGCCAAAAAATATAAATTCTAAATTTTTTTTTTGAAACATTGGAATTGCAAAATTGAAAAAGTATACATTATGAAAATAAAGAGAAGAAAATTTTGGTTATTTTAATATAATATTTTTTTATTTTTTAATATGTAAATGCTTACATGGAAAAACATAAAGTTAAAAGAAATGTCACATCAGTGAGAAACCTGCGCCATGTCAACAGGAAGACAGGGAAACCTGCTAAAAGTTCTAGGTGAATCTTTTTTTTGGTTTGTGGCTCGATATATACGATATGAAAGTTCAGGGTACGACATTAATAATTGGATATCGTTCATGGTGTTAAATGACACTTTAGCCTATATATTATTACCATGAAATAATATAAGAGAATATATGGTTGATGCATATGCATGGTAACTGATACTGTAAAATACGGGCACCAAGTAAAACCGGAAAATACGATCTTATATAGCTCAAGGATCCAAACCCGGTTACAAGTCAAGAAATGCTCAAAGGGCTCGGCGGGTCGGCAGTGGGCTTTCCTACTGTCCGAGCTCTCTTTAAGTCTTAGTCTAGAAATGGCCAAAAGATCCTCTCTCTCCTCATAAATGCGCTATTTATAAGGGAGAAAAGTGCGGTTGCCGGACCTCCGGCATGACGGGAACGTGGCGCACATGCGCCCACCTCACTCTACGCCCAAGCGGGAAGAGGTACGTGGCGGTCACTGGCACGTCGCGTCGGGACCCACCGGGGCACTGTTCGGCCCGTGACGACCGGCCTTTCGGCCGACCATCCGCCGATGGACCGGCCTCCCGACCTAACGCTACCCGACCGGGTCCGAGGCATTGCCAACCGGTCTTGGAGTATATTTACTATCAACTAGCCCCCTCGCCCCACAGGACGACGAGTAGAAACACGACGGAGTCTTTCGGGGTGAAAAAGAACTGAGGTCTAGCCGACCACACTGTCTCGTGCCGACTTGGTTCTCTCGCGCGGATGTACCGGAACTCAGTGAGGGCTCACTCACGGCGGAGAAACGCTTTCGGCGGGAAAACCCTCGAAACCCGAACCGTCGCTAGAACCGTCGACTCATCTCTTCCGCCTATAAATAGGCGTTCCACCGTTGGGCCAACACTTTCGCCTTCAGCTATCCGGAGATCAGAGCCTCCCGAGCATAAACGAAGGATACCCGCCGTGTCACGTCGCGAAGCCTTTTCTCTTCCGCCGTCTTCATACTCGGTAAGCCCTCTATCCTGCTCCTTTTTTTAGCATGATAAGACCCCGTAGCTTAGGTCGGCCACGCCTCCCAAGCTGAACCCCAATCCCTTCGCTTAAATAGGAATTAGGATGTCGGACTCGGACAGCCAGAACGCATCAGCCCGGGACTACGACGAAGGCGACGAAGCGGTTAGCGAAAGCTCTTCCCCTTCAACCGGGGGCTCCACCTTCAACCAGATCGACGAAGTGGAGCACGTTTCCCCTCTCGCCGAGGAAAGTGAAGGGCCGACACGACCCACTGCTTCTACCGAAGACGTCAGGCCGTCAGCTCATCGGGTCGGGGCAAGTCACCCCGGGTAGTGCTCTCGAAGACGTTCCCTCAACTCAGCCCTTGCAACGTGGAGCAAATTGCTACCACCATACGTCAGAAGGGCGTTCCTCGAGAGTTGCGATTCGGCCGGCAAAACCCAGCCCCCGAGACCGCGTGCCGATCTCGCGCACTCCCGGCGCCGGGCGAAGCGAGTTCTTCAGCGCCCGACCCCCGACCGTCATCAGCGTCGCACGCCCCGGTGGCCTCTAGCTCATCAGATCCGAACCCACCAGAGGCTGATCAGACCGCCAGCGCTCCGCTCGCGACCCGGAAGAAGATGGTCTTCTTAAACAGCGAGGTCGTCCAGCAGCAGAAATGCTTGCTCACCCGAGCCGAGACCGATGAAATCCACGCGTTGCTGCGGGGTCGCATACCTTACAAGGTCAGTCGGTCGCTCGGTAACGTCATCGATCGACACGTCGGCGACTGGCTCGGGATTCACCTGGACTCGCTAAAGGCGCCTCTGACCTTCCCCTTTTCTCCTTTCCTCCTTGCTTTCTTGAAGTACTATGAAGTCCTTCCGGGGCAGATCATTCCGAACGCCCATCGGATGATCGCGTGCTTTCCCCAGATCTGCACCCGGCACGGGCTGATGTGCACGATGGAACTGTTCAACCTCCTCTACGATGTCAGGCCTCTCTCGGCCAAGCATGGAGGAGGTTATTTGATGCTTCAGTCCCGAGGGCATCACTGCACTCTCACCAACGTGCCCGACAGCAACAAGGGGTGGAAAAACCGGATACTCTTGGTTGAATACAAGTGGAGATTACCGGTCCCCCGAGTGTGGTCTACGCACTTCACCGAGCATCACTTTCCCAAGCGGACCCGGGCTCTCACCGATGCAGCCGCGAAAATCTCCTCGGAGGTGTACGACTACCGCATCTTCCGCACCCCGGAAAGTTACAAGAGCGCCAATCTCGAGCCCCTCGACTATGGCCGTGAAGAGAAGTACAAGCCGGTGCCGCTCGTCGTCCCAACCACCGGGGGTGTTTTGGCCGAGCCGAGTCAAGGTCGGCGGGGTCAACGCAGGACTCTTTTAACTTCTTCAGATCGGCCCTTTAACCCGACCACACGTACTAACCTGTTGTTGTTTGTGCATGTATGTCGCCTGACCGGACGTTCATCGCCCCGCCCGCCGCCCCTCGCCCTAAGACGAAGGTGGCCTTAGGCGCGAAGAAGGTCGCCACCAAGCCGGCCGCCGATCCCCCCGTCATCAACGTTCCCGACGTCACCCCTACTAACGCCTCGTCAGGCGGGGGCACAGCCCCCGACCTTCAAGTGACCCTCGGCCCGAGTCGGCGAGGGAAAGAAAAGCGCCAAGAGGCGGAAGTCGAGGAGGTTCTCACTTTGAAGCGCACCAAGCGCCCGGCCAGAACCCGACCTTCCGATCTCCACGAAGGCCTTCGGGAGAGGGATGCGCTAGCCTCCACCCTCGTCGACCAGATAAGGGACAAGGTTCCTGGTAAGTGTTTATCGTTGAAGTACTCACCCTCTGATCGGCACGGTTGTTTTAACCTTCCTCCCCTTTCGCAGCTCAATCATACGACGACCGACCTTTTTAGCCGGGCTCGGGCGCTAGAGGGCATTTGAGAGAAAGAGGTCGTGCCCCTCCAGAAGCAAGTCTCCGCGGCCGAGGGTAGAATTCGGGAGCTAGAGAAGGAGCTCGCAGCCGCCGAGGATCGAGCCGAGAAGGAGGAAACTCGACGAGGCGGAGGCCCGAGCCGACAAGGCGGAGAAGGCCGAGAAAGAGGCCATTGATAAGATGAAGGACGCCAGTAGCGTTGCTCGGTTCATCTGCACCGACGAGGCCGTAGCCAAGGAGTTCCTCACCGCCTTCATCAACACGGAGGTCGGGGACAAACTGACCTGGGTTTATGGGCAGTGGGCCTTCTCTTCGGGCTGCCGAGCTATCGAGGAGCAGGTTCACACAGCCCTGGCCGAGGGCCTCGAGGAGTCTGACCTTCCCGTCGTGATGGCCTTGCTCCCCGATAAGGTGGCCGATCCCGGCCCCAGGCCGTACTCCAAGCCGGGCCCTTCAGAGTGAACGGCTAAGGAGTGGATTTTGTAGCTTTTGAAAACGCGGAGCTCGGCCCGCTATGTTGAACTGATTTCAATAAAACTTTTTGTTAGAACTTCGCGTACTTGCTTAATGTTTTAAAGTTTACAGGGTCGGGCACCTTGCTCCCGAGATGGGCACCTTACTCCCATCGGCCTCAAAGGGCCATAAGGTCAGCTGACCAACTAAATCGGGCACCTTGCTCCTGAGATGGGCACCTTGCTCCCATCGGCCTCAAAGGGCCATAAGCTCGGCTGACCAACTAAATCGGGCACCTTGCTCCCGAGATGGGCACCTTGCTCCCATCGGCCTCAAAGGGCCATAAGCTCGGCTGACCAACTGAATCGGTTTGTGCAAACTTTCCCCCCTCATTCGGTCGGCTGGCCTTCCGCTCTCGAAGGACATAATCCCCCACCTGGAAGTATCTCGGCCGAACTCGGAGGTCACGGGTCTGTTTAACCTTGTTATGATATTCGACAATCCTTCGAGCTGCAACCTCCCTTCTTTCTTCCATGCCATCGAGCTCGACGATCATCATTCGCTCGTTGCCATCCTCATCATACGCTCGTTCTCGAGACGTCGGGATCCAAGCTTCGATCGGTAACCGAGCTTCAGCTCCGTAAACTAGCGCGAAGGGGGTTTCCTTGGTCGCCTCCCGAAGAGTCGTCCGATACGCCCATAGCACATAAGGCAATTCATCCGCCCAGCTTCGACCGGCGTCGAACAACTTCTTCTTCAGTCCGTCCAAAATCGTCTGGTTCGCGTTCTCAACCTGTCTGTTCCCTTGGGGATACGCCACCGATGATCGGATAGACTTTGTGCCGACCGTAGCTAGGAAATTTTGAAAGTATCAGCTCTCAAACTGCTTTCCGTTATCCGTGATCAAGTGCACGGGAACTCCGAAGTGGGCGATGACGTTCCTCTATATAAAGCGTGCGCACTGCTGGGACGTTATGGTCGCCAAGGCTTCCGCCTCAATCCACTTTGAAAAGTAATCGATAGCGACGATCACGAACCTTTTCCGGGCTGCCAAGGTCGGGAACGGACCTATGATGTCCACCCCCCAGCGGGCGAAAGGGATTGCCGTGCTGATCGGCTGATAGAAGGTCGCCGGCCGACCGGGGGTCTTTGCAAATTTTTGACAAGGCTCGCACGCCCTCACAAGGCTTTCACAATTCAACTGAATGGACGGCCAATAGTATCCCATAACCATGATCCGGCGTGCAAGCGATCGGCCTCCTTGATGTGCCGAGCATAGCCCTGAGTGCAGCTCCTTCATGACGATTTCTGCCTCGAATGCGTTCAAGCACCTCATCAACGGGCCCCCGTAGGATCGTCAGTACAGACGGTCGTCCACGACCTGAAATCTGGGAGCTCGGAGTCTCACTTTCCGTGCCCGATCTGCGTCGTCCGGCACCTTCCCATCCTGGAGGTACTCTTTGAGGTCGGTTATCCATAGGTCTTGTTCCGCTTCGATCGGCTCTACCTCGAGAGCGTCGATACAAGGCACGACCGCTTCCTCAATGTGGGCTATCTTCGATATATGCTCGGGAGCCTCGTGCACCAGTCGGGATAGCATGTCGGCATCCGCATTGTCTGACCTAGGAACGTGAGCGAGCTCATGAGCCTCAAACTGTCGCAGGATAGCCACCGCCCGATCTCTGTAGATCATCAACTTATCACCGTTGGTGACGAACTCGCCATTCACCTGTCCAACGACTAGCGCGGAATCTGTTCTAGCTCGGATGGCCTTCGCCCTCAGTTGTCTCGCTCGCAGCAGTCCGGCGATCAGGGCCTCGTATTCGGCTTCATTGTTGGTCGGCGAGAAGTGGAGCACAATAGCATAGTAAGCCTTGAAGCCCTCGGGAGTCGTGACGACTATCCCCGCTCCCGCTCCTTTCTTCCCGCTGGACCCGTCAGTACTAACTTCCCACCATTCCGGGGTCTGAGGACTATTTGGGTCCGTCTCAGCGTCTCGCGCGGTACACTCTACCATGAAGTCTGCCAGGGCTTGGGCCTTGATGGACGGTCGGGGCTTGTACTCCATGGCGAACTGTGTTAACATCATGGCCCACTTCACTAGGCGTCCCGAAGAAGTTGAGGTCCTGAGGATGGCCCCAATGGGCTGGTCCGTCAACACTCGGACATTCCGACCTTGAAAGTAGGGCGTTAACCGCTTTGCCGCAATGACCAGCGCGAACACCACCTTCTCTAGCCGAGTGTACCTAAACTCTGGTCCTTGCAACGCATGGCTGGCATAGTATACCGGCCGTTGTATTCCTTCGCTATCAACTCGGCACAAAACGGCACTGATAGCCCGATCGGAAACAGCGAGGTATACCTCCAGATCCTCTCCTGGCTCGGGCTTTGACAAAACGACCGGGGACGCCAGATAGGCTTTGAGATCTTCAAAGGCCGCCCGGCTCTCATCATCCCAAGTGAAGCCGTTAGACTTTTTTAAGATCTTGAAGAATGGGTGAGCGCGGTCGGCTAACTTGGAGAGGAAACGGCTGAGCGCGGCCAGTCGGCCGGTGAGTTGTTGCACTTCCCTAATGCTGGTCGGGGGCTGCATATCCAAGATGGCTTGGATTTTGGCCGGGTTCGGCTCTATCCCTCGTCTGGTCATCATGTAGCCCAGAAATTTCCCAGTCTGCACAGCAAAGGTGCACTTCTTAGGGTTCAATCTCAACCGATGTTCGCGCATGACTTGAAAGCACGCTCGGAGATGGCCCGGATGGTCGGCCCGCATAGTGCTCTTGACGAGCATATCGTCAATGTAAGCTTCCATAGATCGTCCGAGCAGCCCCCCAAACACCGAATTGATCATTCGCTGATATGTAGCCCCGACGTTCCTCAATCCGAATGACATCACTCTGTAGCAGTATAACCCGTCCGGAGTTACGAAGGCGGTCTTCTCCTCGTCGGCTTCGGCCATCATGATCTGATGGTACCCTTTGAAAGCATCCATGAAGCTCATGAGTTCGGCCCCCGCTGTCTCATATTGGAAGCGGATATGGGTCAAGGGGGCATGCGTGGTTGAGGTCGGTGTAGTCAATACACATTCGCCAAGCCGGCGGCTTGGGAACCAAGACCACATTCGCGACCCATTCCGGGTACGTGACCTCTCGGATATGGCCCGCCGAGAGCAAGGCTTTCACTTCTCTCTTAACAAACTCACGCCGGTCAACAGATAAATGCCTTTGCTTTTGCTTAACAGGTCTGGAGGTTGGGCTGACAGACAGCCGATGGCATACAACATCTCGGTCAATCCCGGGCATATCCTCTGGGCCCCAGGCAAAGATGTCGGCAAACTCTCGCAGCAAGTCAAGGATCGAGCGCCTTAGGTCCGGGTCGAGGGTCGTCTCGATTCTGATGCAACGTTCAGGTCGCTCTAGCTCCAACGGCACTTCTTCCACGGGCTCCGAGGGGCCGGGCTGTTCCTTCTTATCTTCATCCCTGCGTCGAGCAATAGTGTTCACCCGGGACGTGCTCGCGGCTTGCTTCTCTACAGCTCGGACGTAACACAACCTCGCCGACCGTTGATCTCCCCGGACCGTTCCGACGCCTTCCGGGGTCAGGAACTTCATGCATAGGTGAGGCATGGAAATGATCGCCCTCATCTGAGCTATCCCCGGGCGTCCTAAGATCACATTGTGCACGCATGCCAAAATGACGACAATAAACTCCATCTCTACTTTCAGAATTTTAGGGTAGACTCCGACTTCAACCGGGAGGACGACCATTCCCTCAGGGGTGGACCATATCGCCGGTAAATCCCGACAGCGGTGTTCGGACCGGCGTTAGTGCTGACCTCTCAATTTTAAGCTTTTGGAAGGCCTCTAAGTACAGCACGTTCACGCTGCTGCCCGTGTCCACCATCACCCGCCGGACCTCGGCCCCGCAAATGTCGACCGTGATGACCAGGGCCTCGGCGGATTGATCCCCTCCTTGGGGGAGGTCGCGGTCGGTGAAGGTTATCGGCTCCTCTTTCGTCCTTTTCTCAGGTTGGTTGGTGTTGATTGAACAAACGGGCAAGTCCCTCGACCAGGCTCGTCGGCGCTCCGAGTTGTCGCCCCCCTCCGGCCCGCCAAAGATAACATGGATGATCTGTTTTGACCCAGCGGCCGGAGGGTCGTGGTCGGGCTCCGGCTCCTTGTCCTTTTTCTCTTTATCGGATCTCTTGAAATACTTCTTCCACCCCCTGCGTCGGTTCTTCTTTTTCTCGGTCGCAAACTGCGCCAATTCCCCTGAGCGCAAGAGGTCCTCGATCAGCCCTTTGAGGACGTGGCATTCGTCGGTCTCGTGCCCCCGGTTCCGGTGATACGCACAGTATTTATCCTTATCGGGACCATCTCTTGCCGGAGCTGGAAGTTGAATCATGTTGCAGGACCGAGCGTATTCCAGTATCTCCCCGACCGGCCTTGACAAAGGAGTGTAAATCGGGTTACCATCCTGATCCTTCCTTCTGGGATCGGGCTGCCGTCACACGTCTCTCCGACCTTGTCCGCCGGTCTCCAACAGGCGCTTGGCTGCGTTGGCCTCTTCGGCCACCGCATGATCGGCCATCCTCTATAAGGCCTCTTGGTAAGTGTTCGGCTGATGGACAACGAGATCTTGATATAAAGGCCCCGCTCGCAACGCAGAGAGCAGTAAATTGATCGCGGTGCGATCGTCTACCGGCTCTATCTCCGCCACGGCGGCCTTCCACCTTTCGCTAAAAAGGTTCAAGGGCTCGCCTTCTAGTTGCTTAGCCTTCTCCAGGGATGTGAAATGCTTCTTGGCGGCCCGTGAGATTGCAAAGCGGTGGATGAACTTTCTTGCCAGCTCGGCGAAGTCCGCAATGGATCCCGGTTCGAGCGAGGCAAACCACTCGGCCGCCCGACCGGTCAGGGTAGAATAGAATGCTCGGCACATTACCGCATCAGATACCCCCATCATCAGCATGTTGCTATGGTAAGAGCTAATATGTTCCTCCGGATCCGTTCGCCCAGAGTAGTCCTTATTTCCCGGCACACGAAGGTCCATCGGGTACAGCTGGTCCATGATATCCTGGGTGAACGGGGCCCGGAATAAGTTTCTCTCCATCGCTCCAGGGCCGACCTCAGACTGTTCCTTCTTCCACTTGTTAAACTCCGCTCGTACTTGGTCAAGCACCCCCAGGGCCAAGCCTCGGCTTGTTCCTGCGTGGCGATCCTTTTTTGGCTTCGCATATGAGGAGCTCGTCTCGCTGGAGTGGCTGGTCGAAGAGATGCTCATTGACTGAGGTCCTCGGGCTACGCGTCCTTGGGGTCGGAGATACTCATCATCGATCCTATCAAAGACGGTGGTTCGCGTCTGCGATGTCTCTGTCTCTTTCTACGGCACCAGCAGCACCCCCCTAGGCCGGTCCGATGTACTGAGCCGAGACAATGTTGGCCTCCGAGCCGGTGCCGTGGGGTTATTGTCTGCCCCACGGGATCGTCGCTCGGATTGGGAACGGTGCAGCACAGGCGGGACAACAGGAATCGTCTCGGCAGTCGTCGCGTCCGGCCTAACGGGCATGGTCGGATACATTGGCTGCATAGGCGGGTAGGCATACGGCTGCGGGTAGAACCTCGGGCTATTCGGCCACCACTGCATGGTCGGGTCGATCGGGTACTGGTACGGCATCTGTCCACCGTGCATAGGGTACTGGTAGGGAACCGAGCCTCCAGCCATTGGGAAAGGGACGTCCTGATGGATGGCGTTCACCGCCTCGGGAGGCGGCACCCCGGCCATGTTGTTGGGTTCCACCCGGGAACTCAAATGGGAGCGAAGATCGTAGTTTTCTTCGGCTTCTTGGTTGTTGTAGTTGTTGAAGAAATCCATGTTCGGATACATGAAGGATCGGCTGTCACTAAAAGATATAGCTTTTCAGTCGCGATCCCCACGGACGGCGCCAAAATGATACTGTAAAATACGGGCACCAAGTAAAACCGGAAAATACGATCTTATATAGCTCAAGGATCCAAACCCGGTTACAAGTCAAGAAATGCTCAAAGGGCTCGGCGGGTCAGCAGTGGACTTTCCTACTGTCCGAGCTCTCTTTAAGTCTTAGTCTAGAAATGGCCAAAAGATCCTCTCTCTCCTCATAAATGCGCTATTTATAAGGGAGAAAAGTGCGGTTGCCGGACCTCCGGCATGACGGGAACGTGGCGCACATGCGCCCACCTCACTCTACGCCCAAGCGGGAAGAGGTACGTGGCGGTCACTGGCACGTCGCGTCGGGACCCACCGGGGCACTGTTCGGCCCGTGACGACCGGCCTTTCGGCCGACCATCCGCCGATGGACCGGCCTCCCGACCTAACGCTACCCGACCGGGTCCGAGGCATTGCCGACCGGTCCTGGAGTATATTTACTATCAGTAACCATAATGAAAAAGATAACGCAAGTTATAACAATAAGAATATTTTGTCAAAAAAAAGATTTATATAGTACAACACTCAAAGTATAATGTATCAATCAAAAAAATTAATGAAATAACAAACATAAATGAGTAATAAACTTCATTCACTCTTATTATATTTTTAGATTAGATTATATATTAGATTAGGGTCTTTGCTACTGTTAGATAAGCATACAGGCGCAGCGGAAGCATCAAAACACTTTTTCATGATTCTATGTTTAAGAAGAAGTTATAAAGGTTTACCCTTGAAGCGTGCTTTGACAGAATCAAAACCGTCCAATCGTCCGGCCTCTAGTCTGTCCACCGGTCGGGCACGCGAGAACTCCTAGAGATTTCTACGTGAAACTCCTTTCCAGACTAATCTCTGTATATCCTCTCTCACTTAAGAAATAGGGTAAGGCTATATATATATATATATATATATATATATATATATATATATATATATATATATATATATATATATATATATATATATATATAGCCTGGTTTGGGCCCAAAGGTTCTAGCCTTTAAAAGCCCAAAACTACCCAATATTGAATTAATCCATTAATCAATTATTAATGTATTAATTCAATATCGATAACTCTTTATCGATTTCTTTTAAAGTTCTCAGCATTACCACGAACCATTAAGGTGTGACTTTCTAGGTTCATAGTCAAACTAGCAACGAGTAATATTTAATAACTCATTATTAAATAACTCGTAAGTCATGAGTGACACATAGTAGTATGTCATGACTACATACCTAGTTAACAATGAATATATTTTAATATATTATAATGAACCTTTCCGTTACAAATATCATGCAACATTCCTTCCACACAACACTTGTTCCGAACCAGATAAATGTCATGGTCAAACTTGGTCAAACCCATAAACCCGGTCAATATGTCTATTCAATATTCTTAACTTGAAGTCCAACTTCATTATACTCTGGCCAGAGATTCTCGTTATATGATTATTGAATAGACTGGAACATCCTTATTACCTCAAAGCGGTGGATTCTCTATTGAACGCACACATGTCACCGTACAACACTGAACTAGATAGGCCACCAAGTACACTTATAGTCCCATAAGGAACAAAAGACGCATACTGGCAAAAACTAATCCACCATATGTACGAGACAACCATGTGGTCTCAAGTCAAAGGATTATTGCACACTTGTAACATACAACATACCGATGACACGTAGGTAAACACCATGCGGTACGTTGTAGTCAGTCAATGTGACTTGTTCTCTAACAATCATCCACATGTCCACTCTCTGTATCTCATACAGAATAGCATGAGACTCACCATAAGAAGGACAATGTGCTAGTCTTATCGGAATTCTAATGCCCAATTAGAATTTCTATGACTAAGAACATTTTTACAATACTTCATTTATTAATTCTTCGTCACTCATATTCTTACCACTTAAAATGAAGAATTAAGAAGATTGTATGGAATAATATCAAATATTAACTAAGCCTTAATAAAATAAATAAATAAATTATTTATTATATTTATTTAATAAGAAATTAATGCCCAAAACAATACATGTTGGCTCCTAGGCATACATGTCTAACAGCTACAACAATTTATATCGTGGACTAGAGTCCCTAGTCCCTGGTATAATAATCAAAATTTGACTTCATAAAATATAAAATTCATGTTCATAATGCACATAATTATATAGCTGGTGACACATAAATACTTAACATAATACACAAAATTCATGTTCATACATAGAATTTATCTTCATAATGCACAAAATTCATGTTATAATTATATAGCTAGTGACATATAAACACTTAAAATAATACACATAATTCATGTTCATTATATCATACGTGTTTATATGTATTATGAACATGAATTCTGTACGATTGCTTTGCTACACTCTCTTATATTTATCACTCACACAAACTCATAACTCCCTAATATGGCAATTTATGATATTTTTTTTAAGTATTACTGAGACTGAAACTCATGACCTCCCATTTGAGAGAGTCCCCTGTGTCACTAGACCACACAGTCATTGACCAATTTGTAGTAATTTAAGATTTGAAAAAAAAAAAAAAAAAACCTAATCACACAAATATAGCAGATTAAGTGGTGGCAAAAATTGTGTGGTTTTTGTATGGTGGGAAGCATTTGGGCATTAGATTAGATTAGTACATATACCTCCACAAATATTTCCACTTTCAGTGTAATCCTATCCTAAACTACACTCATATTCTTAAATAGTTAAATCCAGCAATGGCAGTCGTCGGAAACCGAAACCACCAGCTGACGCTATTGCTCCTCCTATGCATCATCACTTGTGCTGTTATCCCGCCAGCTCTGGCGGTGGCTCAGGTCATCACGTGCGACGACTTGTTCAGAAAACTTTTGGCGTGCGCAAATTTTGTGATGAAAGGTGAGGGGCCCATACCGAAGGTGTGCTGTGGGGCCTTGAAAATGGTGTTGATCAGTTTAAAGACGAAGCAAGAGAGGCAGAGCGTGTGCGAGTGCACCAAAGCGAGGGTTGCTAAATTCACACCAGATCAGCTGAAACGGGCCCGAGATGTCCCTATACAGTGTCAACTCCCTGTTTTCTTTAGGATTAGCCCTGATGTTAACTGCTCACAAGTTTCAACCAGAATTAATTAGAAGAAAAAGAGTAATTTGAAAAGGGTCACACTTGTGTGAGACCGTCTCATGCACCCTTATTCGGGAGACGGATCGGGTCGGGGTCGAAGCACCAAACAAATGTCATACTTATATGTGCAAATGTCATACTTATATGCTCAAATATAATACTAATCAAGAATACAAATTTTGTTACTTATAAGAGAAAAAGTATTACATTTTTCATAATAAGTAATGTTGACATGTGTCCCTTACTTATAAGGAAAAATATAATACTTTTGAGGGAAAATGTAACAATTTTTAATCGAAATGTAAAAGTATTGTATTTTCCCTTAAAAGTATTACATTTATCCTTATAAGTAGCAAAAATTTTATTCCCGATTAGTATTACATTTGATCATATAAGTATGACATTTGTGTGTATAAGTATTACATTTTCATCTTGACCCAATTCAACCCGACCCGTCTCACGGTGAGACGTTCTCACACAAGTTTTTGCCATTTGAAAATAAGTATTAGCATAAGGTGTTTGACATCGTTATATTTCAGAAATAATTGTTTTATTTTAAATTTAATGTTTTCTTGCTTCTTGTGGAGATGTAAACAATTAATGTGTCAAAAGGAATGAATTAAAATTTGTTGATAAATTAGTCAAAAATATAAAAAGCACACAATAATTTCACATCAAATTGGACAAATTAAAATAATAAGTGAAAATATGATTGGTTATCAGGTTCATTGAGTTTCTTCTATTATACATTTAAAAAAAAAGTTTTTTCAAATAAGCCATAGTTGCTTCCACTATCAATTGGGATCAAGCGCTTAGGGAAGACCACAGTTCGGTTCGAACCGTCCCATTCGAATTGAGTCGTGAATTGTTGGAACTGGACCGGAATCGTCCGGTCCCAAGCCGGAAAAAAATTTAAAAAAATATAAATTTCAATTATTATTATTTATTATTTGAGTAAAATTTAAACTTTAAATGACATTTTAAAATTCAACTATAACAATTTTTTTTAATATAGTTTAACGTTGAAGTTTAAATATTTTATATAACTATTTTAAAAACATTTTATAATGGAAACTTTTCAAAAGCAAATTAATTATTGAATTTAGACAATTTAAAAAATAAAAAAAATTATAAAAAAAAAATCTGGTTTGAACCGCCGGTTCCAGAATCGTGATAGAAGGTTCGGTTCCAAAAATGAGAACCACCGGTTTGGAACCGAAACCAAACCATGGGCATGGCTACAAGCGCTTATCATTACGTCAAAAATTATAGGTTAATTAGTAGCGCAACACCACTTTTTGATGACGGGATGCTGGACTTGACTTTTTGAGCCGCTGCGGGATTCGAACCTCTGACCTGATACAAACTGCTTTATTACAAATTGAGTTTTTGAGTACAATTTGAGTATGTAAAATCCTAATAAACTAGCTCTTCGACCTATTTAAACACTCATGTAACCTTGTAAAACAACTTAAGTTAATAAGTACAATTTCAATTAATTTTACCAATTACACAAACTATAACCAATATAATTTTAACAAATTGATCGAGCTGCTACTCTGGATTGTACTCTATACAATCCCTTTGAAGTTTTTTTTTTTTTTTTTTTTCATAGACTGGATGTAATATATTCTGGATAATTCCCTTTGAAACTTCGAGTGTTTACCTCTTATACATAGTCCCTTTTTATAGTGTCATAATTCTCTGTAGAATATGCTTGCAAGATCCACTTTGTACGTGCATGATTACTTTCGCCTTTAACAACAGTCATGGCTTTCTATCCATGTATTCAAATTGTTGGAGATAAATGAAGATTTTGTTGATTCCCTTGACTTAATATTTTCGGCCCCTACATGTAACACTATATAAAATCAAGCAACCATATATATACTATACAAATTCTGTATTCTAGAATTTTAATAGGACTAGGTTACTAGTAATTTGGTCTAACATATATTGCCAGTTTTATCTCCCATGGAATCGTCGAACGGCAGGCCAATACCACCAGAAAATCGACTAACACTATCGAAAAACTAGAGTAACTTTTCAGACCTCTTTGTATTACGAATTGCCTTTAAGTACAACGAATTGCTTATGCCCCTCTCGAGGCTTAGAACCCCTATTTATACAAGCTAAGAGAGATTTCTCCCTTAGGAAACTTCTAAACTACTTTAGGAACTCTTTCCTTATTACATTTAAATACTTTTCCAATCTATCTCGACCTTCCTTCCGTATCTCCCGGCTTCCGCCGACAAACTCTTTAGGAAACTTTCATGACCGCTTATCTTACACCTCTGTGATACCCTGACTCTTGTTAAGGAAAAATAAGTATTTAATGGGTAAATGGTGTTGATCTTTATGGGCATAGAAAAAGAAAAGGTTCATCTTTTGTTTACATTGAAAATTGAAAATTGAACCATAAACCATTGCATTTGAATCCTAAGTTCTTTACCATTAAACCATTAGGCCTTCCTCAATAATTGGGGTTTTTGAGGAGATTTTACATGTGTGATTAGGAAAGAGAAAATGAGATGGGAGAGAAAAAGGAAAGAAAAATAAAACAAAACAAAATATGAAAAAGAAAAAGAATAAAAAAAAAAGGGTAAAATTAAGCTGATTTACGTGCCCAGCAGGCACGTGTAGTACACGCGCCCAGCTGGGCGCTTGTTTTGCTGCGCACGCGAACAAATGAGAAGGTATTAAATTTCGCTGGGTCCCACTATTCTGATAAAATCTCAAGTTTGCAGTAGGTCCTCAAAGTTTCTCTTTCTTCCCCTTCTCTCTTCCAACTCAGCATTGCTTTTCTTAAAAATCGTGAAAACTAACTGATGGAGAAGGCCTTACAACTCATTATTCTTTTAAAGTCCATTTGAAACCTTATTCTCATAATCATCATTACTAATACTAGTATTTTCACCCGTGCGATGCACAGAATGGATTTGTTATAATATATTAAGAATATTTGGATCGATATATAATTATACAAATTATAACATCAAATATTATATAGTACAATTGAAGATATGTTTTGGATCGATTATGTTTTCTGATGTTATCATTGTTTGAATTCCAGTAAATAATTGCTTAATTAATAGCTAATGTGTAGACGCATGCGGTGCTGGAATTTTAGAGATTTTATATATCATTGTTTAGGATTTTTATAAATTGGGCAAATATGCTCGTTCTCTAGTACCTCAGTTATAGGAATCAATTGTTATTCTAACTCATATGTATGGAAGATATATTTTTGTGTAGATATATAGCAATTTTTCCATCTTGAAAAAAAAAATAATATCACCGCTTGTATTTACACATTATTGAAAATCTCTTTGTAGACAACATCGGTAGTAGCAACACAATCTTGTCCATCCTCATCTAGAACTAATTAACACTTTCATGCTATAAGGATGGGTGACTCGGGAGAAAGCCATGTACAATTGACCGTGATTAAAAACTGTTTTTTTCAGCAATAACCCAACGTGAGTTAGTGTTCGGCCCTGTCTTTTGTTGATAGTCATGGCATATGCAAACATCAATTGGAATTATTTATGCTTTAACTTGAAGGGCAATCTCGTATTAGAAAGAGTGAGAGACATTCGAGTGATAAGAACTTTGGTTCTTTCATGTGTCCCATTAACTATTCTTTCTTCAACAATGTGACTTAATCTTGTGATGATGAGTCGCGTACCATTATAAAGACCAAGAGAATGGTCTATCTTCCACAATAGCATAACAGGTGCACCGACCTTTAATTAATGTCAATGAATGATGAAGAAAATCATACAATCTCAAACTATTTAAGAATTTAGGAGTGTGTACTTCTAATAGATTTTAGCCGTCTGGTTCTGCCTTACACAAAGAGTTACAACTTAAATATGTTCGTCCTTTTGCGATATTCATGTCGCACATGTACTGATTAATTTGATCAACGACATCTAAAGTCGGTGAGCGGATCATTGACCTTCCAGCTGCAACTCATCAAGCATGCCATATCTTGAGCTTGAAATTTTAAAAAATTACTTTTAATGTAATCAAAACATTGAGTCATGTTTTCAAAAAAAAAAAAAAAAGGATTGAGTCATAACATTATTGACACTGAAATTTTAATTTTATAATCTACATGTATATATTCTGTGATTTTTTCCACAAAATTAGTTTTGATAGTCAAATTGTAAAACATATTGATTTTACCAATCACTAAATTTCAAAATGTTTCAGATTCCTAGGTATATATAAGTAAAACTCACATCTAAAGCCTACTTTTTTTTTTGGTCAATAATTCATACATATAAAGCATGCCTCTGACTATTGTGAGAAGTTAGTAACCTTGAATCTAACATACAACATAAAACATTGAGTGATAGTGGGTAGTAACTTTGAGGTAAGACCATTCAAGCATATAAGCATGTTTCGAGCTTGTTTCTATGCTCAAAATTCAAATCATCAAACTTGCATCATGCAATAAACAAAAATATATCAGAATGTATGAATCATATATCTAAACTGTTAATCCAAACTTCACACTAGATTACCAAATGGAGTGTATGGCTTTTTGGAATGATGCCCATCCAAACTGTTGAAATGCGATGTCCATAACCATTGATTGGCAGACTACTCATGCTTCATATTTCATCAAAGTATCCGTTTCTTAATATATTATGATTTATAACATATAAGAATCGACAAATAAACTATAGTATGAGTCTTCCTTGAATGCAACAAATATCACAAAAATTCCGTGTTCTAAAATAAGTGTATAAATGCAATATGTAGATAATTTGCATTGCATTATATATCATTAATTTTAATTACTTATCGGTTAGTTATTGCAAGATCTTGAGGTACACTTATATTTTGATATTTAGTAAGTATAACTATATATATTAGTGAAAAATTTACATGGGAGTAATCGGATAATTAGTTGAGTGATTGTTGGTTGACCGTAAAGCGTTGATATTCTCTGGATGAATAACTGTTGAAAAAAAAAAGAAGCATAAAATGATATTTTAGTGGCTATATTGTGGTACAAATATATGTGGGGTCCATTTTAGATTTGGGTTGATTCAAAAAAGTAGATTCCGGTTCTTCGTACTTAGACGAAAAGATTGATATATGTACTGTATTATTATGATTAGTAATTTTAATAAAGAATTGTATTACTAATAGGAACATAGAGAAGAATATATTTTATTAGAAATTGTATTACCATATTTTAATATACAATTTTATTACGAATAGGAATTACATTATCATATTTTACAATATTACGCACTCCTTAATAGTATAGGAATGTTTTGGGCGGGAAGTTAAAGTTGAGGATATTGTTTTTATTAATAGTATAGATAGATAGATTGCATTGCAGGGAATATATATACTGTATTATTACGATTAGTAATTTTAATCAAGAATTGTATTGCGAATAGAAACGTAGGGAAAAATATATTTTATTAAAAATTGTATTACCATATTTAAATGTACAAATTTATCATGAATAAGAATTGTATTACTATATTTTACAATATTATGCAATCTTTAATAGTATATGAGTGTTTTGGGCGTAAAGTTAAAGTTGGATATTGTTTTTATTAATAGTAGAGATTGGATTGCAGGGAAAAATATATGAATTGTATTATTACGATTAGTAATCTTAATAAAGAATTCTATAACGAATAGGAAAAATATATTTTATTAAAAATTGTATTACCATATTTAAATGTACAAATTTATTATTGTAACACCCCACTTTTTCCACTTAAGAAAATACTGGTAATTTTTTTTTTTAATTACAAATAACTTTTACAATAGCGGAAGCTTTCAACAACAAAAGGAAAAAGGGCGTGTTATGCCACGTTTAAGTATCTCATACTCAAACGTACAAGCTAAAACTACTTAACTAAAACCACCAAAATTACTATTTGTACAAGGTGAATTCTAATGGATTAATTACAACCTTTATAAAAAAATCTAACGTGAATCACTCTCATTCCAATGCTCCAAATTGTCATGCAATCATCACCTGCAATAATAACTAAGGGGGAAAACAAAGTCAGCACGACGGCTGGTATGACTTACTCCACCCCGTAAATCATTTTTCACATAGCACATAGCACTTTGGAGCACATAATTCCATATTAACCCCATAGAATATTTTATACTCAACCACATAATCATTTTTAGTCCATTCATTCTCAAATCAATCAATTTATCGTGGATTCTAATTTCATATAACATTTCGTAATAAATAATAATCAAATAATCATTTAATTCCTCATAAAATACTATACTTTCACAACTTATCATTTTCATAAATAATAGGATTCAAATACCAATTCACTCACATAAATAATTATTTAACTCCACATAAAATTCCATAATATCAACATTTTTTTCCATTTTCATAATAGGATTTAATCCTTTATTTACCATAGTATACTTTTCAAAAAGTCATATTCTCAAATTTCTTAAAAATTTAACTTTGTGCCATACTTGCACACTATAAAATACATATGGAAGCGCATCAATCACACATAAATGGGACAGGTCATTTATTCTTAGGCCCTAGTGAACGGTGCTTTCCACACATCCGAACACTCCACATATTTCCCATTTCTAATGGAAACAGGACTCTAACCTTAAGTGTACACACCCCCGAGTGAGTATTCTAAGCCTCACCGGGAAGTTACTAGCCCTAGTATTCGGGGATTTTTCCTACCGAATACTCCTCAAAACAGGGTACAAAGACCCTAGTGGTAGGCAAAACCTAACCACTCCTCAAATCAACAGGACAATAATTGCCCTAGTATCCGGGGATTGTTCCTACCGAATACTCCTCAAACAGGGTATGAACCCTAGTAGTAGGTTTACCCTAACCACTCCACAACAGGGCATAGCCCTAGTATCCAGCATACAACTGAATACTATACAAAATTTCCAAGTCACATATCTTCCATAAGTTTTCAAAATATTTTACGTAATAAAATATAACCCTTAGGCTCTCAAAATCATTTGTTTCATTACTTTGCATATTAGCACTAAATATCAATTATCATAATCTCAATAAATATAATACTTCATTAATTATCATAAATTCACCAAAAATCATAAGTACAAATATTATGTACTCCCATATCACAATTTCTAAAATAATTCATATATACAATCAAAACACAATAATTTCTTAATTGTCCCATAAATTCATAAATCATGTTTTCACAAGAAATTTCTAGTTTCACCATAAATTTTCAATTTCACAATAATTCATAATTCTATAAAGATTCACAATTTTCTCAATAATTCATACTTTCATAAAAATTCATATTTTCAACTCATATCTCCACAAGTATTCATGCTACCTCACTATTTCACCATAATTTAAAAATAAAATTAATAATATTCAAAAAGTCCATAATTTCAATATTTCACGAAATTAATAATTTCCACCAATCTATACACTACCCGATCTTGCATTTAATTAATTCAATCCAATACCTTTTTAATTTTATTGGCAAGACCGACCATGTCTACACCCTTTCAAAATTAGTTGAACCATACGGCCCAATTTGATATCCATTATTTCATGTACAAAATGTTATCACCATAATCCAAAGCAGTTAACCACGTAATTTCTCTAACATCACAGGTTCATCATTTTGCAAATTAGCATCGAATATAAATAATCATAATCTCATTAAATATAATAACTTCACTAACCATCAAAATTTCACCACGAATCACAACTACAAATAATATGTACTCACATTCTATATTTCGAAATTTCCATAATATTAATAATATATATCACATAAGCACATATTGAATAATTCTATCATTGACATAAATCTTACTAGTTCATAATCCATATAAACACAATGATTTTCGTAACTCATGTATTCACAGTTTCATCTACCAATTTATTAAACAATGATAATAAATGTATTTTCTATAGATTTATATTTTATATATATATATATATATATATATATATATATATATATATATATATATATATATATATATATATATAACACATAAGCACATATTAAACAATTTTATTTCGGGGTAAATAAATTTTAGGTAGACATAAATCTTACCTAAAAGGTAGCCATTATCCATCATCTATCTACCAGAATAGACTCGCGATTGGATTCAAACTTGTAGCCTTCTAGACATTAGCACACACTCAACCATTGATCTACTAGCACCTTTGATAAAAAATTTTAAATTAATCAAATCACTACTAATACCATTATTATTATTATTATTATTATTATGAAATATTATGGCCGAAACCATCATCCTCACCACGCATCACCATCGCCGTCCATTCCATTCGCCTTCGACAGCCACCACCTTCACCATCAACGACGGCCGATCATCACTAACGTCAAAGCCAACAACACAACACAAACACCCCAGGCTTGCTCGCCGGAAATGGAGTCCACCATTGCCATCACCTCTAGCAAGGGAGAAGAAACGGACGCCGAGCTGCTGCGACGCCGTCGATCACCGCTGGTCCTGCCTCGCCGATGAAAGAAGAGAAACGGAGGGGAGAACAACACCGCCGGGGTTGCTCGCGCTGCTGCCATCGCCAACACCACACTACCTCCGGCCTCTCTCTCTCTCTCTCGACCGGACCCCTCACGAAGAAGATGAAGCATAATCTACTAATGGCTCTCTCTCTCCCTTTCTCTGCCATCACGTCCGAAATGAAGAAACAGAAGATGGACAGCAGGTAATTAACGCTCCTCCTTCTAAGTTCTAATAACGTACGTAACCCCTTACTGATTAAGTATCATTATTATAATTTTTATTATTATTACCAATTATCTTTATAAATATATATCACATAAATATATATATTAATTATAATGGAAAGACAAATAGAGGCAATCACTCCCACTCAAAAATAAGATTAATATACATGCCTCAAGAACAAATTAATATATATAGTCTATATATATATATACACTACATGCCACACACTGTCACATATTTCATTTTTAAAAAAAAAACTCACCACATATAATAATACATATATATACGAATAATAAAATATAGATTTAAAAATAATTTGTTATTGCACAGATTCGAACAAAGGACCTTTCACAAAATTTCACAACTTAGTCCAACAAGCCAAATCCATTGTTATTGATTATTTTCGAAATAAATACATATATACATATCCGTTCGAAAATATATATTTTGTAATAAATAATAATTTCTAAAAATTCTTTTTGAGCAACCTAAAACATAAATATTTCGAAAAGAATAATAATATTTTCTTTAAAATACTTACAAAATTTCGGGGTGTTACAATTACGAATAGGAATTGTATTACCATATTTTACAATATTATGCAATCCTTAATAGTATATGAGTGTTTTGGGCGGGAAGTTAAAGTTGAGGATATTGGTCTTATTGATAGTATAGATATAGATTGCATTGCATGGAAATATATGTACTGTATTATTACGATTAGTAATTTTAATCAAGAATTGTATTACGAATAGGAACATAGGGAAAAATATATTTCATTAAAAATTGTATTACCATATTTAAATGTACAAATTAATTACGAATAGGAATTGTATTACTATATTTTACAATATTACGCAATCCTTAATAGTATAGGAGTGTTTCGGGCGGGAAGTTAAATTGAGGATATTGTTTTTATTAATAGTATAGATTGCATTGCAGGAAAATATATGTACTGTATTATTACGATTAGAAATTTTAATCAAGAATTGTATTACGAATAGAAACGTAGGGAAAAATATATTTTATTAGAAATTGTATTACCACATTTAAATGTACAAATTTATTACGAATAGAAATTGTATTACTATATTTTACAATATTATGCAATCCGTAATAATATAAGATTGTTTTGGGCGGGAAGTTAAAGTCGAGGATATTGTTTTTATTAATAGTATAGATATAAATTTCATTGCAGGGAAATATATGAACTGTATTATTACTATTAGTAATCTTAATCAAGAATTGTATTACTAATAGGAACGTAGAGAAGAATATATTTTATTTGAAATTGTATTACCATATTTTAATGTACAATTTTATTACGAATAGAAATTTTATATATCATTGTTTATAATTTTTATAAATTAGGCAAATATGCTCGTTCTCTAGTAACTCAGTTATAGTATTTAATTGCTATTCTAATTCATGTGTATGGAAGATATATTTTTGTGTAGATATATATAAGTAAAACTTACATCTAAAGCCTAATTTTTTTTTTGTCAATATTTCATACATATAAAGGAAGTCTCTGACTATTGTGAGAAGTTAGTAACCTTGAGTCTAACATACAACATAAAGCATTGTGTGATAGTGGGTAGTAACTTTGAGGTAAGACCATTCAAGCATATAAGCATGTTTCGAGCTTGTTTCTATGCCATCAAAATTCAAATCATCATAATGGCATCAGGAAATAAACAAAAATATATCAGAATATATGAATCATATATCTAAACTGTTAATCCAGACTTCACTCCAGATTACCAAATGGAGTGTATGGCTTTTTGGAATGATGTCCATCTAAACTGTTGAAATGCGATGTCCATAACCGTTGCTTGGCAGACTACTCATACTTCATATTTCATCAAAGTATCCGTTTCTTATGATACTAGTTTTATACGCGCATTGCGCGAATGGGTTAATGCCCAATGTTTATGTTTAAATAAATATTTGAAAGTATATCAATGCAAGATTATATAGGAGAAGTATATACATGGGTAATTGAATGTCGAATTTTTTTTATTTAAATATCTAACTCAAAGTATATGAATCCAAGATAATATAGAAAATTCATTATAATTATTACTAAAATAAATGTTTGCAACCTTGTAAAATCGATAGTCGAAATATTTGGTCTAAAAATGATAGTCTAAATAAATACTACTTTTAATTTAAATTTTTCTAAGTGTTCTTAATTCTCTTTTGAGTAACATTGTCATTGTCTTCATCTGTTCTCTTCCTTTTTGTTAGTAGTGTGTTATTTGCAATTCGGTTATTTTTGGTTGCATAGATGACAATGTCATGCAATGAGATTATGATATAAGAGCTATGAACTTTCCTTTAGGTGTTCTACTTGGAGTTCATTTGGTTCAACCATTATTGTTGAATGAGTTATTGTGGATAAAGAAATCCCTAGTTTAAGAAAAAAGATTAAATAAATTAATAAAAATTTGAAAATTTAAAATATTATGTATTCCAAAGATATTAAAAGGTAATTTCTCGCTTCAATTTGCTGGGTAATGGGTTATTTGAGTACTTTCATTGTCAACGTACAAATCCCCCAAGTAGTTAATATTATTGGTTTCAAACTATTTTTTTAAATTTTTTTCATGGTATTAAAGAAATACATATGTATCATTTTTTGGTGTAACTACTAATTTATTTAATTCAATAAGAGTAAAATAGAGTGATTCCGCTTCAATTTGTTGGGTTATTTGAGTACTCTCTTTGTCAACCAATTTCTAAGTAGTTAATATAATTAGCTTCAAATTATTTAAAAAAGAAATTCATAGTATTAATAAAATACTTGATAAATAAATATATAATATTATTTTGTACTATAACTTTGATATTTAATTACAAGATATTGTAAAAATAAGATAATTGACAATGTAATGAATATCAATTGATAAATTTGAATGTAAAGAATCTTTGCATGAGAGAAAATAAAGACAATATAACTAACGAAATTATTTCTCTTATTTAATTCAATTTTTTGATAATGAATATGTAACACCCCGACTTGGCTATACCGTACATCCGGAGTGGTTACCGCCACACCTAGACTGAACCCAATCAAATCCAGAAAGAGTCCACTCTAGATGCACAGGCTAAAGAAGGAAAACTGTTTCACACGCTTTCTACTTGACAAAAGCTTTACGTATATATTACAGCGGGAAGAAAGAAAGGTAGCTAGGTTAGCTACTACTATATATACAAGGATCGACCCATTGGGTCCAAAAACATGAAAGTTTAAGTTGTTCACATCTTGTTAGCCATACTAGGCTACAAAAGATATTCACACAAAAAAAAGAAAGGAGTTGTTCTAGACAATACACTTCAGAGAGGGCGGAGCAGGAGGAGCAGGTGCGTAACCGGGAGCGTAGGGGTCGCAGTCAAACTGGAACTGCACGTAGTCATTATAACCCAACACTGGAAACAGAACTCAGATGAGCTCTCAGCGCTCATCGGGCTACAAGAGCCCACACTAGACAACATATGTTAAAAGAAAAACACATTGAAGTGTAGTTAGCGCGACGGCTAAGTAAGGATATCCACGGGTCATTCAAAACTAAATAAAGGTTTTGTAAAACATTGTTACATAGAAAACCCTATACCTTACTCATCGGCAAAGATTCTACCTGCACAGTTATAAATAGCAACTTGCATACATTATGAGCAAAATTCAATAACGTTTCATATCATTTTCCCTCTTGACAAAGTCATTTGGTAATCATTTTCATACCCAATGATATATTGTTAAACAATTAAGCATACTAGTAAGAAGTAGAAAACATGAATCACACATCTTGCTCGTAATCACTTTAGTAGAAAAACCTTTCCCTCATAATGAAATCCTCATCACTTTTCACTTTTCAAGTGCGGACGTACTTGCTTGAGGAAATTTCTTGGAGTTGCCTTTCTTCATAACCTTTTTAAATTTCCTAACAAACAACGCAAAATTTTCGTCAGATAATAATTCACTATTTTCTACTGACCTTGATGTGGATGGTTGTTCGACGACAAGTGCGGTATTTCTTTCTTCGCGTTCTTCTTCCATCCTAGCTTTCATTTCGAACTCATAGGCTTTTAGATCACTAAAAAGTTTGTCGGTAGACAACGTTTTTAGATCTCTGTGATCTCTCATAGCCGTGACCTTCATATCCCAACTAGAAGGTAATCCACGTAGGATTTTGAGCGATATCTCCTTTTGATCAATCTTTTTGCCTAGATCGACAATTTCACCCGAGATTTTGATGAATCTTGCTTCCATGTCGGCAATCGTTTCACCATTTAGCATTTTGAAATCTTCGAATTTGTTTAATGCTATAGTAAGCTTATTATCCTTCTCTTGTTCATCTCCTTCGCCTATCTTGACAAGAACTTCCCAAACATCTTTCGCCGTTTTGCATTTTCGAACTTTCGGGAAAGTTGCGTCATCAATGGCTTTGAACAAAATATCCTTGGCAATGTTGTCCAAGTTATTTCGCGTACGATCTTCCGGACCCCATTCCTCTTTGGGTTTAGGAATGTACTGTGGTGTTGTACTCGTTTGTGCTACAGCAGTATTGATTTTGAGAATTTTGATCGGACCGTCAGTAATGACTTCCCACATTTCATCGTGTAGTGCGGATAAATGAACCTGCATGCGGATTTTCCAATCATCAAACTTTTTTAGTGAAAATAATAGGTTAGGAGCCAAGTCTCTCTTCATCTTGAAGTTTTGAGATCTGTCTAGCAGTCAAAATTTGATACCACTTGTTGGTCCCGATAGGGTGGGAAAAGTCTAGAGGGGGGGGGGGGTGAATAGACTTTTCAAACAATTCAAAATACTATAACACTTTAACAGAAATAATTCAAGTGAATAAATTCAACTCGAATTGCACAGCGGAAATAACGATACGGTAAACTGCTATAAGATAATCAACGTAAAAACGATGAGATAATATGCATGCAATACGTTAGAAACACTTAGAATATATCAAATAATAAGGGTATGAAATATGATGCACATGCATACGTGGGATCATGCAAACCCAGATGTGTAATTTAATTACACGTATGAAATGGGTTGTGAAATATGTAGCAAGATAAAAGATGTGTCAGGATAAGAATATATCTTGCATGCAAAAGAGCTTTCACACAAACCCAGATGATAAGATAAATATGCAATGAATAGTAAAAGGGTTAGCTCAGATCAGTTTGCAAAAAGTAAAGCTACTGCAAGTAAAGTAAAGAGACAGAGAGATTTATAGTGGTTCGGATATGGTGTAATTCTCCTACTCCACTTCTTCCTTAAACTCCAAGGAAGGTTTCCACTATCTTCAATCACCCAGATACAATAGTGAAACTCCAAGTGCTACACAAGCACTTCTCCGAGTGTTTTGCACAAAGCTACACTCCAACCCGAACGTCTCGCACAAAGCTACGTTCCCGAGCGTCTCGCACCCAGCTACGCTCCTACAACCAAGTGTCTCGCACAAAGCTACACTTAGTTCTTCCGAGTGTCTCGCACAAAG
Source organism: Ipomoea trifida (assembly GCA_003576665.1). Lineage (NCBI taxonomy): Eukaryota > Viridiplantae > Streptophyta > Magnoliopsida > Solanales > Convolvulaceae > Ipomoea > Ipomoea trifida. Next base: position 4,440,174 of record CP025649.1, on the reverse strand, counting down.
CTACACTCCCGAGTGTCTTGCACAAAGCTACACTCAAACTTCTACACACAGTAGAAATGGGTTTCACAAAGAAAGTATTTTTCTCTCTCTTCTCAGACTTGTATTTTCACGTTTGTAGCTCAGGAACTTGCTATTCTTGTGTTTTGCAATACTTCGTATTTTTATCTCATCAACTGATCCGCAAGTTCCCTTCTCTTCATCTTCAAGTCTGTCTCCTTTATAACTTGAAAAAGTTATATGCCCGTTGTGAATATTCAAACTTGAACGTTCACTTGATTTGATAGCTCTTCTAGCTTGATCTGTATCATTGATTGACTTTGGTAGGCTCTGTCAGATGAATTTGAATTTTGCTTGCTTATCTCTTCAGAAAGTCTTCTATCAATCTGACAAGTATGGGCCTTGTAAATTATAGCCTCCAATTTTGACTTCTTGCACCTTCTGGTAGTGTGAACATTTGACTTGTTCACTTTTGATTTTGATAAATCAAACAATTCTTTTCAATAATTCACTCCGTGACTCTTGCTTGAGCTATAAATAATTTCCACCGAAAAAATCCTTGACTTTTTCGTAAGTTAAATCAGCTCCAAGTATAAAGTATTTGATTTACCTCCTTTGAATTTCTTCTCGCTGGTGCATGTATTTTCTTTCCAGATTCGGAAGTCATCCTCATCCTAAATTGAATTGAGGTCATCCTGTTTCCTAATTTGGAAGTCGTCCTCATCCTAATTTGGAATTGAGATCTTCCTCATCCTGATTTTCTTTCTATTTCTGGAAAGTCAGCCTCGTCTCGATTAATTGATTTTAAGTCTTCCTCTTCTCAATTGAATGTCATTCTCTTCAATTTTGCAATGTCAAAAAACCTCATCCTCTTTGATGTCAGCCTCTCGATTTCAATGTCATCCTGACCAAATTGATTCGAGACTCATCTTGATTTCAATTGATTGAGGTCATCCTGATTGAACTCAGCCTGATCGATGTCATCCTGATTGAACTGTCAACCACTTCCTTAACATTGATTTGTGAGAGAACTCATTCAATTTGACTTCTTCAATTTTGACTTGTGCTAGTCATCCTCTTCCTTGATAAATTAATTCTTCCAAAAGAATTAATTTGAGGCTTGAACTCGTGACCTTAGCGACGAAGATAATTCCGGTGCTTGATAAGTGCCTATTTGTCCATATTTTCACCCCATATATAAACCTATTTTGAGTGATAAATACTTTGATTTTATGCAAAATGTGCCTTAATTCGATTGTTTATATCTTTAGGTGCATAAATTGATGAATTGAAGAAAATATATGTCTTTCGGGACATTTTTGGATGAATCTCAAGCCAAAGGGGAGCTAAGGTGAAGCTAAGATGATGTCAAAAATACTTCCAAGGGAGCCAAAGAGTTGCACTTTCAATGGATTTGACCACATGAACAAAACAAAGGAAAAGTTGAGCAAGAGATTCCCGCAACCATGGCGACATCTCGGTAATCGGATCATATCTCTTCCTAGGAATGTCCAAATGAGATGATTCTTGAGCCATTGGAAAGAAGACTTAAAGGGCTACAACTCTTATCAAGAAATCAAAGTGTATATCAAAAGGAAAACTTGTCAAAAGATCAAAGAGTTGTAATTCCGACTAAATATGGCGACACCTCGGTAATTGGACCATATCTCGGTCTGGGAAATTCCAAATGAGATGATTTATAAACCATTGGAAAGAAGACTTCAAGGGCTACAATTCTTGTGAAGACATCAAAGTGTGATTCAAAAGGGAAAAGGGTCAAAATCAGGCTGCAAGTTGGAGCTGCGTCCCAGGCGGATTCTCGCCGCGGCGAGCTTCACTCTCGCCGCGGCGAAAGTCCCAATATTTGGGCAGTGAAGCTCTCGCCGCGGCGAGCTCAATTCTCGCCGCGGCAAGAGTTGCAGATCTGCGATTTTGCAGTTCTTCGAATTGCCATTTTTGCCCCCCATTCTCCACCTACTATAAAAACATCACTTCCTATCAACCCTAATAAGCTTCGCTGCGGTTTTGGACCAAAAAGGAGAGCAAGGAAGAAGATTTGAAGCCACAACAAGAGAGGAGAAGAGCTTGGAAGACACATTCGGGGGAATTTCTTCATCTCTTCTCTATTTTAAGCTTTAGTAAATCTTCCTTTGAATTGTTTGTTGTTGAATCTATTTTAGCCATGATAGGCTAAGCTTTCCTTTGGGATTTTTGGATTGATAAGTGTTTATGAACTCATGTGCCTAGTTCTTTAATTGCTTGAATGAAATATCTATTTGGGTTTATTACTTGTGTTGTAATTGTGGCTTAATTTCTTGATGCTTGTAGTTAAGGATCCTAATTACTTGTTTCATTGCTAAATTTGTCTATGAATTAGAGCACCCACAATTGCACTTGATTCTTGTACCTCGAGAGAGGACATGTTGATTAAGGGATTTATTGTGAATAGCTCACGAGAGTGAGTATTCCAATTGTGAATAGCCAACGAGAGTGAGTATTCCATTTATTGCTTGTTCTTGATTATATGTTGTGAATAGCTCACGAGAGTGAGTATTCCAATTACTTATTTTGGGATTGAATTACGAGAGTAATATTTCCCTTTTAGATTGCAATCATCCACACTTGTTGAACCCGAATGATTATTTCACTTTAGATTGGCACTAGGTGATTAAACACTTTGACACCCAAAAATCCCGCTCTTAATCTCTTGTATATAAAAGTCCGTTTGCCTTGCTTCATTTATTTTGTTTTCATAATTATAGATAAATACTCATTGTTAACGTAGGAATAGCTTCTCGTGAATTAATTAGTAACTAGTGCTTGATACCCCGCTTCCCTGTGGATCGATAACCCCGGAATACTCCGGGTATTTGCTTGTACCTAAAAAGGCTACGACCAAATTGGCGCCGTTGCCGGGGAAGCGGTGCTTTGTATTGACATTAGTGAAAATTTTTTCTAGGAGTCTATTCCATTATTCTTTTATTTGTTTTTGTTTTTGTTAACAATTTTTTTTTTTTTATGGATGGATATGAATTTCAAGGAGCTATGCCACCATTTTACTCTTCTTCCCATGATTATGAGATGAGTTGGAATAGGTACCAAGACTATGGAGGAATGGAACAACAAGAACATTTCTCAAATTATGCCAACTCAAGACAAGACCATTTCTATGAAGACTCCTCTCAAGCATTCACATCACAACATCAATGGTGTTCTTTTTGTGGTGGAAATCACATTGAAGAAAATTGCTATACACTTTACCCCACCAATCATGTTTCTCACCAACATATTCAAGGATTTTGTGCCAACATGAGCCGAGCCACTTATCAAGGAAACACACCACCAAGTTCACAACCCTTGTGGTGTACGTTATGTGGAGGACCTCATGAGACAGAAAATTGCTTCACCTTTGATCCTAATTACCAATATGGTGGGCGATCTCAAGAGCCATTCTACCAAGAACCTCAACAAGAATACCCATCATTTAATCAAGATCCCGAGATGAAGTCTCTAATGGCCAACTTACTTGTGGAAATGAATGAGTTACAATTTAAACTACACAACATGATGGCTCAAAGACAAGGTTTGGCAACTCAAGAACCAATCAAGAATTGTTTTCCAATGGGGAGGTTCAACAAGAGTTGTTCTTGCCTAATGAAAGTTTTGTGGTTGAAGAAAATAAAAAGCAAGGTGAGGACATTGATGATGAAGATGAAGATGATGAGGCCTATAATGAATGCATTGAGAAAGAGACACCAAGTTGGGGAGAAAGAGTAGAGTTGCAAGGGAATGGTGGTGATGAGCAACTTGAAAATAATCCAATTGAAGATGTATTCAAGAATGGTGAAATGGAAGAAGATTGTGGCACAAACAATGAATGCTCTTCGTTGGATGACACCCTCTTTGATGAAAATTTTAGAACAATTTGGGAACCGGGGGGTGTCAATGTTCTTGAAAGTGTAGGCCATCATTGGCCAATATTCATATCCAATGACTCTCGTCTCTTATTGGTGCATGAGAAAGACCAAAGATTCCCCTTAATTGTTCAAGAAAAAGAGATGAGGGTTGATGAAGATATCATATTCTTAGAAGTGGATTGTTGCAATTTCTTTGAGGAGAATATGCTACTTGTGAGCTTAAAGGAGTTCCTTAATGCCCGGCATTTAAGGACATATTTTGAGGAAAAAGTGGACGGAGAAAATGGACTCATCTTTGTCCAAACATGCATGGATTGTTCCTTGAGAGGTTGAGTCGAGCTAGCGACATTAAACTTAGCGCTTCATGGGAGGCACCCCATGTTATCTTACATTTTCATGTATTTTCCTTTATTGCAATTTTTTTTTCTTTATGTTTTTGTTTACCTTTAGTTTATTTTGGTTAATAATTTTCTCTCCTTATTTTGTCATGCCATGCTTACATTTTTGTTTAGATGTGTATATCCCTTGGCTCGTAGGATCGATTTTGAGGAGTAGATCTTGATTTGAGGAGGCTTTTTGATGTGCACAAGCTACTCATTAAGGGAGTCTCATTATCTTTCTCTTGCTCCTTGTGCTTTATTGCATTATCTTGTTCAAATTGATCCAACCTCACCCTACCCCCTCTTGTGCTTAATGTTTTATCTATTGTGCTTCATTTTCTTTTACATCGAGGACGATGTAAATTTTTAAGTGTGGGGGAGAGGACAAGTATTGAGGTAACGTTTTGCTTGGATGACTCATATGCATAAATTGCTATCTAGGCTTGAAGTTGTGATTATTTCCTCTTTGATGGTTGGTGGTTTGCTTTGGTGGAACTTGTTACAATTTGACTTGTGATAGATGAATCAAGGTGAAACATATGATTGAGCTATTCTCTTGCCAATACCCTTGTTAACCATTAATCAATTGGATAAATTATTGATCTAGTGTGTTGTGCATTGCTAGTGAAAGTTTATGTGAGATACCGGTGTTGGTTTAATTGCTATACCTTGTCATAATACTCTCTTTGTGAAGTCTAATGATTGCATGCTTAGAAGTGATTTAGGCCATTTTTGTTAGCCCTGAGCCTTCAAACCTACCCGTTATATATGTTACCATTGTTACCCCCGTTGAGCCTTTTGAATTTTTGTTAAACCCCGTTGTATTTATTTTCTTGTGTTCTTAATTATCCTATTTTTCCTCATATGCATTAAAAGGAAGATTGAGGTAATTAAGTCCTAACCTTGTCATTTAACCCTTAGCCATAACCAAAAATGTTTTCCCTTCACCCTTGAGAGAATTTATCATTTATTCATAATTCTTTGTTGAAGAGATTTAATATGGAGCATTGAATTTTATTTGCAACATTTATTTTGTAAATATTTATGTTTGGGGTTGTCATGAAAATTGGAATAGCTTATTACTCCTGTGAGCTATTTTTGTCAAAGATTAAGAAAAAGAAGAAAAAAAAATAGAAAATGAAAAAAAAAAAGAAAAAAAAAAGAAGAGATAGAAAAAAAAAAATCAAATTTTGTATTTTTACTTTTCATCCCCTTTTGTAGAAATGTTGCATTTTTCTCATTTGTAAAATGCTCCTAAAAAGTTCATCTCTTCTAAATCCTATTTGTGAATAAATGTGAATTTTCTCTCTTTTGATTTCCTTACCCCTTCTTTGTTTAAACCTTAACCCCTGGCCCCATTATAAGCTTAATAAAAGTCCTACTTGATCTTTGCATGCAATCTTGGAGTTGAATTAGTAAGAGTATGAAGGACACACCACTTTTGCATAAACTCAACTTAGAATGTGCACACTAGATTCACACACACTTAAATGACAAAGGTGCTTGGTTATTGGCTTGAGAATGGAACTTGTGTGTCAATCTAAGGTGATTCTTGAAACAAGTTGAGTTGTGAAAAGTTTGGTTTGTGGTATGATTGGCTGTACAAAGAGGAGTATGAACAACTTCAATTTTGATTTGCAATTTATTCTTTGTGTTTGCTTGAGGACAAGCAAAGGTTTAAGTGTGGGGGAATTGATAAGTGCCTATTTGTCCATATTTTCACCCCATATATAAACCTATTTTGAGTGATAAATACTTTGATTTTATGCAAAATGTGCCTTAATTCAATTGTTTATATCTTTAGGTGCATAAATTGATGAATTGAAGAAAATGTATGTCTTTCGAGACATTTTTGGATGAATCTCAAGCCAAAGGGGAGCCAAGGTGAAGCTAAGATGATGTCAAAAATACTTCCAAGGGAGCCAAAGAGTTGCACTTTCAATGGATTTGACCACATGAACAAAACAAAGGAAAAGTTGAGCAAGAGATTCCCGCAACCATGGCGACATCTCGGTAATCGGATCATATCTCTTCCTAGGAATGTCCAAATGAGATGATTCTTGAGCCATTGGAAAGAAGACTTATAGGGCTACAACTCTTATCCGGACATCAAAGTGTATATCAAAAGGAAAAATGGTCAAAAGATCAAAGAGTTGTAATTCCGACTAAATATGGCGACACCTCGGTAATTGGATCATATCTCGGTCCGGGAAATTCCAAATGAGATGATTCTAAACCATTGGAAAGAAGACTTCAAGGGCTACAATTCTTGTGAAGACATCAAAGTGTGATTCAAAAGGGAAAAGGGTCAAAATCAGGCTGCAAGTTGGAGCTGCGTCCCAGGCGGATTCTCGCCGCGGCGAGCTTCACTCTCGCCGCGGCGAAAGTCCCAATATTTGGGCAGTGAAGCTCTCGCCGCGGCGAGCCCAATTCTTGCCGCGGCGAGAGTTGCAGATCTGCGATTTTGCAGTTCTTTGAATTGCCATTTTTGCCCCCCATTCTCCACCCACTATAAAAGCATCACTTCCTATCAACCCTAATAAGCTTGGCTGCGGATTTGGACCAAAAAGGAGAGCAAGGAAGAAGATTTGAAGCCACAACAAGAGAGGAGAAGAGCTTGGAAGACACATTCGGGAGAATTTCTTCATCTCTTCTCTATTTTAAGCTTTAGTAAATCTTCCTTTGAATTGTTTGTTGTTAAATCTATTTTAGCCATGATAGGCTAAGCTTTCCTTTGGGATTTTTGGATTGATAAGTGTTTATGAACCCATGTGCCTAGTTCTTTAATTGCTTGAATGAAATATCTATTTGGGTTTATTACTTGTGTTGTAATTGTGGCTTAATTTCTTGATGCTTGTAGTTAAGGATCCTAATTACTTGTTTCATTGCTAAATTTGTCTATGAATTAGAGCACCCACAATTGCACTTGATTCTTGTACCTCGAGAGAGGACATGTTGATTAAGGGATTTATTGTGAATAGCTCACGAGAGTGAGTATTCCAATTGTGAATAGCCCACGAGAGTGGGTATTCCATTTATTGCCTGTTCTTGATTATATGTTGTGAATAGCTCACGAGAGTGAGTATTCCAATTACTTATTTTGGGATTGAATTACGAGAGTAATCTTTCCCTTTTAGATTGCAATCATCCACACTTGTTGAACCCGAATGATTATTTCACTTTAGATTGGCACTAGGTGATTAAACACTTTGACACCCAAAAATCCCGCTCTTAATCTCTTGTATATAAAAGTCCGTTTGCCTTGCTTCATTTATTTTGTTTTCATAACTATAGATAAATACTCATTGTTAACGTAGGAATAGCTTCTCGTGAATTAATTAGTAACTAGTGCTTGATACCCCGCTTCCCTGTGGATCGATAACCCCGGAATACTCCGGGTATTTGCTTGTACCTAAAAAGGCTACGACCAGTGCTCGATCATATTTCCACTTCTTCTGTTTTTATTTAGTGGAAGCAAACGACTTACAAGTATAAAATAATTTTATACTCTATTGTAAATTTCAAACCGTCGTTGCTAATTTTGACTAGGCTTTGACTTTGGTCATAAAATGTTGCTAGACTCAAAATAAAATTGGGGGGTCTAAAATACATATTTGGTTCATCAAAACAATTACACTATATTCCTAACAGTTGAACTCGGGTTCAGTGGTCATCACCCGGTCTAATACTGATCCCTTGAACTTATAGGAGTGTTGGAATGATTCCTTGCTAGCCTCACTAGGTTCATAAGAACGACACCTACCCGAACATAGAGTGACTATACTTAAGTGTGCACACCCCCGTAGGAGTCCTTTTCCTTCCGGGTGATATAGTACTCGGCGAATAGACTTCGCCCACAGTATGAATGATCATACACATAACTACCATACGGGATAGGCACTTTAAGCTCATCTTTATCCCGTAGGTTAACAAGGTCCTTCACGACTTTTACTAGAATTAAGGTTTGAAAACATTTTTCCACTCTTTTCCCTTTCTTGCTTGAAAATATTTTGGACTTACTTGGGTCAATTCCAATACTCGGGAATTAATTCTCTTTTACCCTAATTCAAAAATCCTCATTTTCTTCTGCAAAACACTTGGATGATCCACTAACATCCTTTCACAAAAGTAAATCAAGTGTAACTACCCTACACTTTCAACTCCACATTTATCACATAAGTCTCATATTTGACACATACATCTCAATGCATATAACATATACATTTCCCAAGTTAAGAAATATAATGCACAAAAATAATATTCGGGCTTTCAAAAATTTACCCGGTTGCCCGTAGGCCTTCCAAACATCATAACACTCGGGATTAAAAACATCGGGGAAACGTTTGGTCGAAAACGAGTCGAAAACGAGTCCGCGTCGCGCGGACTCGTGACTGGCCGCACCAGCGGACGCACGGCGGACGCAGGCGTCCGAGCCGCGTCCGCTGGTTCGGCATTTCTCGCCGAAACTAGATGCCCACGGACGCGCAGCGGACGCGCGTCCGTGCCCGCGTCCAGCCTCTCGGCCGAGGCGCCGAATCAGTTTTCCGCACTGGGCGCGCGGTGGACGCGCGTCCACTGTTGCGTCCATCCGTTTTTGCCCACTTCGGGCCGCAAGATCGGGGTTGTAATGACCCGATCTTCCACCATTTTCACAAATATAAGCATATATGGACCTAACACAACATATACATGCATAAAATAACTATGAACATGCATATTAAAATTTATCAAAAATCAAAGTAGAGTCTTTTGAGCCAACTTGTAGATCCATAAACTTAACACATAATTTTCATGTAAAAATTCCTAGTCACATAATTTACTAGCATTTGATCACCTTCAAGTGACTAAGCCTACTTAAGGGATTCCTTACTATATTTATTCTTCTCACTAACCACATACATAATTACGGGTTATACATACCATATACCATACACAAAAATTCCACCAAGAACCCATCACATTTCAACCAAACTATCAATTATCTAGTTTCAAACAACCTCAACCAATTAAAGGGATTCCTTACCTTAACCGGGTTTCTAATTCCGTAGAAAATCCTTGGAGTTGATTTTCCCCAATTCACCTTAAAATCCTAGAATTCCAACAACAACATAACACATGATTTTAAGAAATCTTAACTTAGATTCATGTTCTAGGATGAAAAATAAAGCTATCTACCGAATAAAATTGGAGTTTTACCGAATAGTTTGACACTTGTGAAGAAAGCTTGGCTATGGAAGCTTGAAGCTTAAGGAAGAAGATGATGAAGATCACACCCTCTCTCTCTCTTTGTATTTCGGCAATTGAAGGGGAAAAAGGGAAAAAAATGGCTTTTATATTTCCCCATATAAGATAAGAATGGAACATGTGGTGAAAATTTGTGACATGTGTCAAAATCTTGTGGTTTGATCTTAAAAATATCTTGGCTTGGACTGATTGTGATTAAATCAGATGAATTCTCGGTAGAAACTAATTCAATTCAAATAATTCTCGAACCCAAAAATTTATTCTAGTCTAAAACTCAAAATTGGGCTAGGTTCGGTTCACCGCGAAATTTCGCGATGTACGATCGCAAATAAATTTTGGCTGCTATGGGCTAATCTAATTAAATAGGAAATTCCAGAATAATAGTATGGTGCCTAAAAATCCATTCCCTAGGACAAACGGGTCCGAATACTAGCTCTTAAAATTTTTATGGTTCGTGACCGGTACGTAGATCGCAGCTTATGACTAACTATCCTTACTTATAATAATTCTTTTGAGGCATCGGGAGATCATCTCATGAATGTTATAGCCTAAAGAAATATTTTTTTTTTCGAACCCTAAACTTGTCGAAATGGACGAGGGGTTACAGAATAATTTTTTCAAATAAAGGTATTGTAGACACATAATTCTAAATTAAAGAAATACATATGTATCATTTTTTTTTTGTAGCTACTAATTTATTTAATTTAATAAGAGTAAAATAGAGTGAGAAACTTAATTATGTCAAATTTGATTGAGATTAGTTTCGAACCTAAGATCTTTCTTATAGAAATTAATGGGTAAGTTAAAAGTTAACGGAATATTAACGGAGAAGAGAATATTTAACGGAAAACTTAACGGATAATCACAAAAGTAAGGTTAAATTAGGTAATCTCTATTAATAATATTAATTTGAATTATCTTAACCATCTATTTGATTAAATAATTAATCTGAACCATCCATTTGATTAAATAATTTGACCGCCATTTTTTCTACCCATTTTAGGCCTAACTCTCTTTGGCTCTTATTAGTATAGTAGATTATGATTTATAACATATAAGAATCGACAAATAAACTATAGTATAAATCTTCCTTGCATGCAACAAATACCACAAAAATTCAGGAACATAGGTAAGAATATATTTTATTAGGAATTGTATTACCATATTTTAATATATTACGCAATCCTTAATAGTATAGGAGTGTTTTGGGAGGGAAGTTAAAGTTGAAGATATTGTTTTTATTAGTAGTATAGATTGCATTCTAAGCAAATATATGTACTGTATTATTACGATTAGTAATTTTAATCCAGAATTGTATTACGAATAAGAATGTAGGTAAGAATATATTTTATTAAGAATTGTATTACCATATTTTAATATATTACGCAATCCTTAACAGTATAGCAGTGTTTTGAGCAGAATTTAATGTTGAGGATATTGTTTTTAAAAATAGTATAGATTGCATTGCAGGGAAATATACGTACTGTATTATTACGATTAGTAATTTTAATCCAGAATTGTATTACGAATAGGAACGTAGGTAAAAATATATTTTATTAGGAATTGTATTACCATATTTTAATATATTACGCAATCCTTAATAGTATAGGAGTGTTTTGGGAGGGAAGTAAAAGTTGAGGATATTGTTTTTATTAATAGTATAGATTGCATTGCAAGGAAATATATGTACTGTATTATTACAATTAGTAATTTTAATCCAGAATTGTATTACGAATAAGAATGTAGGTAAGAATATATTTTATTAAGAATTTTATTAGACTCAAACTATTCCCGTTTTCAGTTATTGGAGAGGCAGCACGCTGGTTGGAGAGTCAAGATGATAACCACTTCAGATCATGACAGCAGCTACACCGAGAGTTTATGAACGAGTTTTTCCCTATTACTAAAACTATGAGAATCAGAATACAAATACAAGAATTCAAGCAAGGAAGACTAGAAAGTCTAGGAGAGACCTGGAGAAGATTTAAAGTTCTAAAAAGGCAATGCCCACAAGACTTAATGCACCCATGGGATGTAATAAGACGGTTGCTTGGCAGACTACTCATACTTCATATTTCATCAAAGTATCTGTTTCTTATGATATTGTGATTTATAACATATAAGAATCGACAAATAAACTATAGTATAAATCTTCCTTGCATGCAACAAATATCACAAAAATTCAGGAACGTAGGTAAGAATATATTTTATTAGGAATTGTATTACCATATTTTAATATATTAGGCAATCCTTAACAGTATAGGAGTGTTTTGGGCGGATGTTAAAGTTGAGGATATTGTTTTTATTAATAGTATAGATTGCATTGCAGGGAAATATACGTACTGTATTATTACGATTAGTAATTTTAATCCAGAATTGTATTACGAATAGCAACGTAGGTAAGAATATATTTTATTAGGAATTGTATTACCATATTTTAATATATTACGCAATCCTTAATAGTATAGGAGTGTTTTGGGCGGAAAGTTAAAGTTGAGGATATTGTTTTTATTAATAGTATAGATAGTATAGATTGCATTGCAAGGAAATATATGTACTGTATTATTACGATTAGTAATTTTAATCCAGAATTGTATTACGAATAGGAATGTAGGTATGAATATATTTTATTAGGAACTGTATTACCATATTTTAATATATTAGGCAATCCTTAACAGTATAGGAGTGTTTTGGGCGGATGTTAAAGTTGAGGATATTGTTTTTATTAATAGTATAGATTGCATTGCAGGGAAATATACGTACTGTATTATTACGATTAGTAATTTTAATCCAGAATTGTATTACGAATAGGAACGTAGGTAAGAATATATTTTATTAGGAATTGTATTACCATATTTTAATATATTACGCAATCCTTAATAGTATAGGAGTGTTTTGGGCGGGAAGTTAAAGTTGAGGATATTGTTTTTATTAATAGTATAGATTGCATTGCAAAGAAATATATGTACTGTACTATTACGATTAGTAATTTTAATCCAGAATTGTATTACGAATAGGAACTTAGGTAAGAATATATTTTATTAGGAATTGTATTACCATATTTTAATATATTACGCAATCCTTAATAGTATAGGAGTGTTTTGGGCGGAAGTTAAAGTTGAGGATATTGTTTTTAAAAATAGTATAGATTGCATTGCAGGGAAATATACGTACTATATTATTACGATTAGTAATTTTAATCTAGAATTGTATTGCGAATAGGAATGTAGGTAAGAATATATTTTATTAGGAATTGTATTACCATATTTTAATACATTAGCCAATTCTTAATAGTATATGAGTGTTTTGGGCGGGAAGTTAAAGTTGAGGATATTGTTTTTATTAATAAACTAGTATTTTCGCCCTTGAGTTGCACGGAATGAATTTGTTATAATATTTTAAGAATATTTGGATCGATATACAATTATATAAATTATAACATCGAATATTATATAGCGCAATTGATGAAATTGATTGGATTGATTATGTTTTTTTAGTGTTTTATTTGCTTGAATTAGAGCAAATAATTGTCCAATTACCCGTGCGATTCACAAATAAATTTTTATTTATTTATTTAGATAATAAAACTAAAGAAAATTATTTTAAAAAATCTAATATTGAACATGTACATTTATTTGATTATAAGATTAGTGCAAAAGTATCACTCAATTAATTGAATAATATATGACTTGTTTGTTTACAATTATCTTAAAAAAATCGATATTTAATACTCCGTATAACTTAAGTAATTATATTATTACAAAAATAAATATGTAAAAATGAGAAATAATTTAACTTTAATTACTACAGAGTATAAAAATAAATTGAACGACCAATATTTAGCTTAATTAACATAATAATTATTAGACAATTATTATTAGTCAATTGCACTAAATTAATTATTTTTCGTTAACCGGAATATCAATTCGTATATACAAAAATTATTACTCCGTATTATTATATATTAAATATGTTCGACCTTCTGCAGTGTTCATGTCACACGTGTACTAATTAATTTGATCAACGACATCTAAAGTTGTTGAGATGATTGATCAACCTTCTAGTAATAAATATTAATTATGTGATAAGTTAGCTGTTTTCGGAAGGAGTTTCGGTTAACTCTACGACTAAAAAGAGCGTGTTCCTGATGGAGTAGTATTTATTAATATAATTAATGATTAATATAATTAATTAATTAATTAATATTTAATTCATATAATTATAATAATATAATTGCCGATTATATTTCCAATGAAATATTAATATATTCATTTAATTTTTCCTAATATTTTAATTTTCTTTTGAATTGCGTTATTATTTTAATTATTCTTATTTTGTATGCAATTTAACTTTTGTAATTAAATCAATAGTTTTATTCGCCTATTACCATATTATCATAAATATAAATGAAATTGGCATGTTATTAGCAATTGACTGATTTTATGAATAAATATATATATATGAATAATTAATAAAATAATAAATGAATAAAATAAATGATTTTACTAAAATGCCACTAAGTTTGGTTGGGAAAATTTGGGAGGAGGATATTATTATTCATTTTTAAAATTCCTTAGACGGAAGATGGGGTGACATAGAAAAATAATATTATTATTCATTTTTAAAATGCCTTCTATTTTTTTTTTTGAATACTATTGACCATGTTACATGTAGTATCTGTTCATATACTTTCTCAACCTACTGAAGCCCAACAAAGTCAACATTGTCCCCACTGAGGCTCGAACCCATGACCTCCCACTAGGGAGAATCACTTCATGCCGCTTGACCACAAGGCCTTTGGCAAAATGCCTTCTATTGATGTGTCTCTTTTTAAAACTCAGAAAATTGAAGATATTTTTGTTAAGTTGTTATATGAATATAAAATGAAATAAGGTTGACCATGTTAGTAGGATATTATCATTTGAATTTTGGTTATAAATGGTTAGAAATTAAAATTAAAATACAATAAATTTTGTCCCAAATAACACTTACCCGTTCCATAAATTACTCATTTTATATATAGAAATAATAGTACATCCGTATTGAAAGAAGGGAAAATATATATTGGTTTTTTTTTAATATATATTGGCCCTTCTATAATATGCGACGTTATATATGTGTGTGATCATTATAAGAGTGATGCTAAATTCTATTTTTTTCTTCTTTCTATTTTTTTTTAATTTTGAGTCTTAATTTTTAACTCTTTATTTGGTAATATGTGATTGATTTTTTTTAAATAATATTATTTGATTAATTAATAAATTAATAAAATATTTTTAAAAAAAAACTTAAACGCATGATGCGTTCAATCAATTTATAGTATCAATGATTCAAAATGATTTTATTGTCATGAACGTTATGAGATAAAATTAAAAAAAGAATGTCATTATTCATTTTAAAAATACCTTCTATTAATGTGTCTCTTTTTTAAACTCAGAAAATTGAAGATATTTTTGTAAAGTTGTTATATGAATATAAAATGGAATAAGGTTGACATGTTAGTAGGATATTACCATTTCAATTTTGGTTATAAATGGTTAGAAATTAAAATTAAAATACAACAAATTTCAAATATTATTTCAATTGAAATGGATTTGCACGGAATGGATATAACCAAAATTGAAATGGTATTCAAAATTGAAATATAATAAATTTCGAATATTATTACCATTCCATGATAATTGTATTGTAATTGTATTTCAATTTTGAATACCATTTCAATTTTGGTTATAAGTGGTTATAAATGGTTAGAAATTAATATTAAATTGTATGGTAATGATTTTATATATTACGACGTGTACCGCAAGACTTTATCAATTTATTATTTATATATTTGATATATACATTGAAAGCATGCGTTACCATGTTTGGATTGTTTTGACAACATAACATTATTGTTTAAAAAAAAAAAAGAAAACATAATATTATTGTAACACTTGAAAAGTCGTCAAAATAAGTTGTAAATAAATTTTTGGAAGATTATACAATTAAGTGAATTAACATAATAGAATAAAGTAATAATGCAATACACCAAAAATATATGGTTAGTTTCAATTACTCGTCTTCTCGGGATGCTGTAAACTACTCACCACAATCTACCCTATATCCACAGGCTTCGTTATTCGGGATCCCATTCTTTCCTCCCGTCTTTTGCTGCGCCATCTCCAAAACTTTTCTGTGAGAATTGGAATGCACTGCAGCTGAAAAGGTAGGGCTAAACCACAATAGCAAATATAATTAAGGAAATGAAATTATAAAATTAACTAAATGTATATCATAAATATTTAAGAATTAAGGATGTGACTAAATCACAATATATTAAGAACCCTGATCCTAATATATGCTATCAACGTAATGCTATCAACGTTGGGTGATAACCTCCACCGCGTCGCCAATCCGGTACCCCATCATGTTTACAGTACTCATGGTTGTTGATTTTCCAGGAGAAACCGATTTTAAGAGATAGAGAGAAAAATAAAGGTAAAATCCGGCTCAGAATTCACAGGGAATACGAATTATGATTATAAGCAATAGTTTATATAGAAAATAAGGAAGAGAGAGAGATAGAGGTGAAAAAGGTAAGAAATTAAGAGGGGTGGAGATGGAGGGGTGGAGATGGGGGAGTAGTTTAGGAAATTTGGCTGATTAGTAGGAGAAAAAAAAATATAATTACGCTACTGTTATAATTTATTACCATAAAATTAATATAACAATATGTTATAATATGTTATAATTACCATAAAATTAATATAGCAATATGTTATAATATGTTATAATTACCATAAAATTAATATAGCAATATGTTATAATTTCGTAGAACCAATTTGACTATTGTTATAACAACGGAAATCCAAGAATAAGGCAAATTTATTACCGTGTTCACACTTAACTATGTAATCAATCCAATTATTCAATCACCAAAATTTAACCATAATAGGCACTAACTGATTTTATATAATAAATTAATAAATAAATAAATAAAATAACTGATTTTACCAAAATGCCTCTAACTTTGGGCGGGAAACTTTGGAAGGAGGATAATGCTTTTATATATAGTATAGATAAAATAGATTATTATTATTATTACTAGTATTTTCGCCCGTGCGTTGCACGGAATGAATTTGTTATAATATTTTAAGAATATTTGGATCGATATACAATTATATAAATTATAACATCGAATATTATATGGCGCAATTGATGAAATTGGTTGGATTGATTATGTTTTTTGATGTTTTATTTGCTTGAATTAGAGCAAATAATTGTCCAATTACCCATGCGATTCACAGATAAATTTTTATTTATTTATTTAGATAATAGGTCAAGCTTCGATCATTGGCTTTGGGTATGAAGCAACTTTAAATCTTCGGGTCAACTATCTCACCCAATAGAGCTGCCTACAATCTAGCGAGGGGATTAGTCACTGTGTTCAACAGTAGAAACCCTGAGCTACACCCAAAAAAATAAAAGCTCTTAACACATTATACAGCCCAATTGTTAAGCAAAAATACACAACAAATAAAGCATGCCCACAAATCAAATATTCATGAAAATTAAATTATTTCTCATATTTCCATATTTATTTTTGTAATAATATAATTACTTAAGTTATATTAAATATAGATCTTTTTAAGATAATGGTAAACAAACAAGTCATATATTATTAAAGTAATTGAGTGATACTTTTGCACTAATCTTATAATCAAATAAATGTACATACTCAATATTATATTTTTTTTAAAAAATAATTTTATCTTTAATTTTATTATCTAAATAAATAATACAAAAATTTATCCGTGAATCGCACGGGTAATCAGAAAATTATTTGCTCTAATTCAAGCAAAGAAAACATCAGAAAACATAATCAATCCAACTAATTTCATCAATTGCGCTATATAATATTCGATGTTATAATTTATATAATTGTATATCGATCCAAATATTCTTAAAATATTATAACAAATTAATTCCGTGCAACGCACGGGCGAAAATACTAGAAGGTTGATCAATCATCTCAACAACTTTAGATGTCGTGATCAAATTAATTAGTACACGTGTGACATGAACACTGCAGAAGGTCGAACATATTTAATATATAATAATACAGAGTAATAATTTTTGTATATACGAATTGATATTCCGGTTAACGAAAAATAATTAATTTAGTGTAATTGACTAATAATAATTGTCTAATAATTATTATGTTAATTAAGCTAAATATTGGTCGTTCAATTTATTTTTATACTCCGTAGTAATTAAAGTTAAATTATTTCTCATTTTTCCATATTTATTTTTGTAATAATATAATTACTTAAGTTATACGGAGTATTAAATATCGATCTTTTTAAGATAATTGTAAACAAACAAGTCATATATTATTCAATTAATTGAGTGATACTTTTGCACTAATCTTATAATCAAATAAATGTACATGTTCAATATTAGATTTTTTAAAATAATTTTCTTTAATTTTAATGCTCCATAACCAGCCATCTAATCTGCACTATAAATACGCTTATAATCCTGAACTATTCTACCATCCATTATTTTCTATTATTCTCTGCTATTTCTCCTTATTGTTCACTAACTAATGAAGTTTGTTTCCGTCTCTCTCCCAGACTTATCCCCAAGATGAGGAAAAGCTCAAGGAAAAGCTCAAGAAATATCAACGCTTCGCGGTCAACTAACAAATACTTGAGCCTCACCAAAAAAAAAAAAACAAATACTTGAGGGCTTATTCCACAACTCCCATGTAAATTTCTCCTAATTGTTATTCTAATAATTTAATTATATTTAGAATCTAGGTACCTATACCTCTTTCCAAATAATTTTCTGCAGTAAACAAGTATTTCATTTTTCCAGTTTTTCTATTTCTCCAATTTTTCTATTTCTCTAGAAAGATTACTCATTTCTCTCCAAGCATCAAATAGCCACGACATTAGCACTTGTGCTTTTACAAAAAGGAAATTCACACAAAAGAAATACAATTACTGACCAACAAGATGACAAAGAAAAGGAAAATGAACACAACCTTTTTTTTTGAAGATAAATGAACACAACCTAATATTGGGAATATGGCTTGTGAAGATTGGGACGATCTCTATACATGAGGAATATATGAAAACTTTTGAGATTTTGAGTAAAAACCTGAAGTTTTCTGAAAGAGTTCCAATGGTTAAATCGTCAAAAGCCCTAAAAGATGTTCAACCTGAACTTGAGAAATTAAGACAAAAGTCAATATCAAAGGTATTTTATGTTTTGTAGGCTATGAGAATGTAATTTTGTATGATGTGGTATCATTTTCTATTTTGAAGTTTTATTATAAGGTTAAAACAGCTAAAAATGCACGGAAAGGAAAGGAAAGAAAAAACACAGGGAAGAATAAATTTCACCCATAGACTCATTGAGACTACTCTCACATATCCTCAAGGAGCTGAAATCCAAATTATNGTGAATGCATAACAGTGGTATTATAGTTACTAAACATATAGCCCTATAATGTGTGAATGCGGAGTTTTCAAATTGTAAATATAGAGTATAGGGTCTGTGAATGTAGAGTTTGTGTTCTTTTGCGATGAGGAACCGTTAATTTTTATTTTTTTTTTAAAAAAAATTGTTAAACGGCGTCGTATTAGAACCAGGTCCACCTTGCAAGGTGGACCTGGGTCCACGGTATAACAACTGAATGACGGCGCTCCCCAACGTCTAAACAGTAAAACTGGAAAATATGAATTTTGAGGTGGAGAACCAAGGTTATAGTTATACCACATGAACCATGATTTATAAAATAAGACAGATTAGATTATTTTTTATATATCATATATTCATTGAAAAATACCGTATTTACTTTCAAATTTATTTCCAACTTTTACTCTCTATTCTCAATTTATTGATGTAGTCATGTAGATAACTTTTCATAGGCTTACATAATAAAAACTAGTTTTATACGCGCATTGCGCGAATGGGTTAATGCCAATGTTTACATTTAAATAAAATATTTGAAATTATATCAATGCAAGATTATATAGGAAAAGTTTATATATGGGTAATTGAATGTCTTTTTTTATTTAAATATCTAACTCAAAGTATATGAATCCAAGATAATATAGAAAATTCATTATAATTATTACTAAAATAAATGTTTGCAACCTTGTAAAATCGATAATCTAAATATTTGGTATAAAAATGATAGTATAAATAAATATTACTTTTAATTTGAATTTTTCGAAGTGTTCTTAATTCTCTTTTGAGTAACATTGTCATTGTCTTCATCTTTACTATTTGTCTCTTCCTTTTTGTTGGTAGTGTGTTATTTGCAATTCGGTTATTGTTGGTAGCATAGATGACAACGTCATGCAATGAGATTATGATATAGGAGCTATGGACTTTCCTTTAGGTGTTCTGCTTGGGGTTCATTTGGTTCAACCATTATTGTTAAATTAGTTACTGTGGATAAAGAAATTCCTAGTTTAAGAAATAAGATTAAATAAATTAATAAAAAATTGAAATTTTAAAATATTATGTATTCAAAGATATTAAAATGTAGTTTCTCGCTTCAATTTGCTAGGTAATGGGTTTTGAGTACTTTCATTGTCAATAAATCCCCCAAGTAGTTACCATGATTGGTTTCAAACTATTCTTTTTTATTTTTTTCATGGTATTAAAGAAATACATATGTATCATTTTTTGGTGTAACTACTAATAATTTATTTAATTCAATAAGAGTAAAATAGAGTGATTCCGCTTCAATTTGTTAATTATTATTTGAGTATTCTCTTTGTCAACCAATCTCCAAGTACTTAATATAATTAGCTTCAAATTATTTTAAAATTTGTTTTCATAGTATTAATAAAATACTGGGTAACTAAATATATAACATTATTTTGTACTATAACTTTGATATTTAATTACAAGATATTATAAAAATAAGATAATGGACAATGTAATTATATCAATTGATAAATTTGAATGTAAAAATCTTTGCATGAGAGAAAATAAAGACAATATAACTAATGAAATTATTTCTCTTATTTAATTTAATTTTTTTGATAATGAATAATTTCTCAAATAAAGGTATTGTAGACACATAATTCTAAATTAAAGAAATACATATGTATCATTTTTGTTGTAGCTACTAATTTATTTAATTTAATAAGTAGTAAATATAATATAATATATAATATATGTCAATATTTGATATAGTATGAGGTTCAACTATAGACCTATATATAGTAAACTAGTATTTTCGCCCGTGCGTTGCACGGAATGAATTTGTTATAATATTTTAAGAATATTTGGATCGATATACAATTATATAAATTATAACATCGAATATTATATAGCGCAATTGATGAAATTGATTGGATTGATTATGTTTTTGATGTTTTATTTGCTTGAATTAGAGCAAATAATTGTCCAATTACCCGTGCGATTCACAGATAAATTTTTATTTATTTATTTAGATAATAAAATAAAGAAAATTATTTTAAAAAATCTAATATTGAACATGTACATTTATTTGATTATAAGATTAGTGCAAAAGTATCACTCAATTAATTGAATAATATATGACTTGTTTGTTAAATTATCTTAAAAAGATCTATATTTAATATGAACTTAAGTAATTATATTATTACAAAATAAATATGTAAAAATGAGAAATAATTTAACTTTAATTACTAGTATAAAAATAAATTGAACGACCAATATTATACTTAATTAACATAATAATTATTAGCAATTATTATTAGTCAATTACACTAATATATGTTAATTATACTTTTATACTTTAAGTATATTCATTCCCCTTTAGTATATGCATTTAGTTTTATTTCTCCATATTTGAATGAATTAATTTTGATTATTATAAAAATCTACAACCCATGTTCAATTAATTTTTTTAAAGTTTAAATAACTTAGAGTTTTCAAAAGGAAAGTATAATTAATTATTAAAGTTTTAAATAACTTTCAGTCAATTAGTAATATCCTTTTCTTTTCCGATAATGATTTTACTTTTATTAATAGTGTTGATACGTGAGTATACATATTATCAATTTATAGATATTAGTTAATTTCTATTTTACATTTTTTAACAAATAAGCTTTATTAATTATTTGACCAATAAAATATTTCATTAATTGACTACAAAAGTTTAGGCGGGGAATGAAATAGGAGATTTTACTTTTATATATAGTATAGAATATAGATTACGATCTTTTTATATTTTAAATCAATTAGTAATACATTTTTCTCGGAATAATGGTCAAATAAACCACTGAACTACACACAAAACTGCAATTAGGCCATCGAACTCAAAAAATGCAATTGGATTCCTGAACTATATAAACTCATGCAATTAAGTACTAAATTGACATGTTTTCAAAAAAAAAAAAAAAGTCCAAATTGACCTGTTTACCTACAATTGTGATGACATGGTGGTTACTAATTTTAAAATAAACTTTTTAAATAATTTAATTAAAATAATTAAAATAATAATAATAATAAATTAAAAAAACAGAGTCGGCAGTTCTGGTTTTTTTTTTTTTTTTTTTTTAATTATTAGTGCCGATTGTTATGTGTAAATTAATATTAGGCAACCTTATCTAGGAAAAATAAAAGAATTACGTAGTAATATTTACTAATTTTTCGTTCCATTTTTAATTGATGATGTAGAATATTATTATTGAAATATTTTCGTTTCATTTTTAATTTCCGTTCCTTTTTTAATTTATCTTTAATATTGTTTATAATATGCCTTTATTATTTATGATGTAGAATGTTTTCCTTTTTAATTAAATTGCAATGATATGACCATTTCTTTTTCATTTTAGTTAATTATGGATATTTTTTTATTTACAGTCAATTATTAATATTCATTTCCTTTTATATATTCAATCAATTAGTAACATCAGATTCATTTTTAGTCGATTTTTTTTTTATTTTCAGTTAATTAGTCAATTAGAATAATAGATCCACTGGTATTTTAACCTAATTTTTTCTATTTTTAATTAATGATGTAGAATATTATTATTGAAATATTTTCATTCTATTTTTAATTTACCTTTACTATTGTTTAAAATTTAAAATATGCCTTTACTATTCTTATGTTTTTATATATAGTATAGATTAATATTATGCTAATTATGACGTCCATGTATTATGAATAAGTATGGTAATTAAGGAGTATTTATTATTATTAAAAAATAATGTATATTTTAATTTCGTTTAATTATGGACGTAATATGTGTATGTTTAATTTTCTTTAATTTTATCCGTAATATATATGTGTATTTAATTTTCTTTAATTATGTCCGTAATATGTGTACCATTAATTTCTTTAATTGATTAGATAAAATTACGGCAAGTATAAAAAACCGTTTAATAAAAGTATAATGTTTGAACTAATTTCTCAATGACCATAATTATTAAGATTTTATTCCAAAGTAACCATTAGCATAATTTTATATGTGTAATAATCTGTGAATTGAAATAATTTACATAATTGTATGGACGTAATAATATGTGAATTAGCATAATAATACGTGAATTGAAATAATTATCATAATTTTGTTAATCTCCTCTAATTATGGATGTAATATGTGTATTATCAATTTCGTTAACTGATTTGATAAAATTTATATTACGAACAACAATATTAATTCATTAGTTGTCATAATTTTTAAGATTTTATTCAAAAGTAATCAAATGAAATGCACGGGTAATTGACATTATCTGAAGTAAAAATATATAAAATTATCGTAAGAATGAAATCTCTATGTTTAATGACCATAATAAATTTAGATGTTAAATATAGTGTAATTACCACGGGTTATTTAGATGGTAAATAGTATATGGTAATTACCTATATAGATTAGCATATTAAACGGATTAACATATGGAACAATGTTATAAAAAGGAAAGAAGCCTTTTAGATAAATATATTAGGAATAATATCAATTAAATAAAATATCATAGGAATTTCTCAATTCTATATTTATAATTACCTTTATAAACAGATTTAATAGGAAAATTTAGTTACAAACTTATATTAAGAGTTATGGTATTATTATTATTATTATTATTATTATTATTAGGAAAATTATATTAAGAATTTTAGATTATTATTACTACTATTATTATTATTATTATTATTATTATTATTATTATTATTATTATTATTATTATTATTATTATTATATTAACATAATAGATTTTAAATCGAGGCTACAAAATTTAATATTATTATTTCATTTATTCAAGTATAGTAATCACCATTTTTTTTTAACTAATAAGTGTGAATTAGTATTGTGCAATTAATGATAAAGATTAGTAATAATTGGAATCAACAATCAATGATACAATGACCCATGTTTAGCTTCCAATGCACCATTTTTTATAAAATGAAGAATTGGAATGATAAAACGAACAATTGAATGAATAATTGAGGATTTATTCAAGTATAGTAACCACCATTTTTACCGAATTACATGAGCATCCGTAAATGGGAAGATCAAGATTGCAAATTCTACAATATATAGATGAGCATCCGTAGATTGCTAGTTATTTTGCACAGTACAACTAAAAGATGGATAGTTAAATAAGGTATTATCATTCAAAATCTTGTAATACAAAGTTACAATACAATGTTTTTCCATTAGAAATTACCAATCAAAGTAATGTGATTAAAATATATAATTATAGAAAACATTTGATTGTTCACTACAATCACTCTGAAAATTGTAATTTTACATACGTGATACGCCCATGGCAAAATTGGCCTAGCTACTTGAAACCTTATCAGCAAAAATTAAAGCATATTGAGCTGTTAAAATCAAACTAAATCACAGTACTACAAAATACTCTATGGAATGCAGACTACACCATAAGGATCTCCAACATGCAGAATGAATCAACTAAAAATTAAATCATACCGCATACCATAACAATTCTACGCGTGTTAAAGTTCGATCTTCGACTTCGTAGAATTACAGATTATAGATCTCTAACTAATAGTGAGAGCACAGATATTGGTACGTTGTGAGAGAAGAGTCATTTCTCATCATTATATAGTGGAGGATAAACATAATATGGAAGATTTTTCAAAAGGAAAGTATAATTAATTTTAATTTTATGTAAATATAGATGATTGACATGTAAAAATTTTACTACAATATTATATAATTTTTCATTCTAATATAGTTAATTACATGTCAATTATATAGATATATAGATATAGATATAGATTATCATATCACTAATCACCAATCACCAATTAATTAATTAATATCAATATCAATCAATATAAATATTAATATATAACAATATTACCATATCACTAATCACAATCACCAATTAATATATATATATATATATATATATATATATATATATATATATATATATATATAATATATATATATATTATATATACTAGTATTTTCGCCCGTGCGTTGCACGGAATGAATTTGTTATAATATTTTAAGAATATTTGGATCGATATACAATTATATAAATTATAACATCGAATATTATATGGCGCAATTGATGAAATTGGTTGGATTGATTATGTTTTTTGATGTTTTATTTGCTTGAATTAGAGCAAATAATTGTCCAATTACCCATGCGATTCACAGATAAATTTTTATTTATTTATTTAGATAATATTATTTGAAGAAATAACGATGATTTTGTGGCTAAATTATTAATAACCAATTTTATTCCATTTTTATGCAAAATCTTCTTTAAAGATTAATAGTAAAATAAGGCTAAATTATTAGTAACTGATTCTATTTTTTTTTATTTTAATGCAAAATCTTCCTTAAAAGATTAACGTGTAGACTAATATTTCCTAAAATGATTCTGATCTTTTCCTTATATATTCCTTACTTATTTATTTCCTTATATTCCTTTACAGATTACAAATATATATATCACCAATTATATAATAATAAATAGATTAATAAATTAATATAATAATAAATAAATAAAATAGTTGATTTTACCAAAATACCACTAACTTTGGGCGGGAAAGTTTGAGAGGAGGATATTGTTTTTATATATAGATAGATTAATTAATTAATTAATATTAATATATTACAATATTACCATATCACTAATCACCAATCACCAATTAATTATTCTTTTTTAAAATAATCACCAATTATATTAGTATATATTAATATATTATATATTAATATATTAATATTAAGAATAATACCATATACCATATTATCAATTATCAATTATATATCACCAATCACCCATCACCCATTAATATTAACAATATTACCATATTATCATATTATCATTATCATATTACCATAATAATATTATAGGATGGATAAGTAATAAAATAATAAAATAATAAATAAATAAAATAAATGATTTTATCAAAATACCCCTAAGTTTTGGGGGGAAAATATGGGAGGAGGATAATGTTTTTATATAAAGTATAGATTATTTTTGGAAGTACACGGTATTATAACTACTAGTATTTCCGCCCGTGCGTTGCACGAAATGGATTTGCTATAATATGTTTAGAATATTTAGACCGATATACAATTATGTAAATTATAATATCGAATATTATATAGTGCAATTGAAGAATTGAGTTTGATCGATTATGTTTTTTGATGTTATCATTGTTTGAATTTGAGCAAATAATTACCTAATTAATAGCCAATGTGTATATATATGCATTCGGTGTTGAAACTTTAGACATTTTATATATCAATGTTTATGATTTGTATTAATTGGGCTAATTATCTCGTTGTCCAGCAACTCAGTTATAGAAATTATTTATACGGATGATATATTTTCTGTGTTAATATTATAGCAATTTTGTCATCTTTGTATAAAAAGAAAACATAATAGTATATCAATGTAACTATTTTGAATTACACATTATTGAAAACATTTTTGTAGATGACATTGATAGTATATTATAGGGAAAATGGTCAAATAAGCCCTCCAACATTACCTAAGGAGTCAATTAGGCTCATCAACATTTTAAAGTAGCAATTTAACCCATCAACATTGTATTTTGATGCAAAAAAAAGTCCATAAACATGTTAATGACATGTGATCACATGTCATTGGGATTCCGGCCAAAAATACAATGTTGATGGGTTAAATTGTTACTTTAAAATGTTCAGGGGTCTAATTGACTCCTTAGGTAATGTTGGAGGGCTTATTTGACCCTTTTCCCTATATTATATATTGTTATTGTAAATTTTTATACTTATTTTAATTTACATCACTAATGAAGTAAATTATCTAGAATTACAACTTTTTAGTGCTTTATTTTAGAATTACTGGAGTAAAATATCCAGAACCTTAGTACTTCGTGAATTATAAGATATTTCGAAAGCAAGCATGTATAGTACTCTGTTTTTTAAGTGTATAGATTAACCTTATTTCATGAATGTTTGGTTTCTGGACATGTTTTATTTGTTGTGTGTTTTGGCGTAACAGTTGGGTTGTATAATATGTTAAGAGCTATAATTCTACCTAAACATGTCAAAATTTGGCTCTTTAGGTTATACTTTATTTTTACTTAGGGTTTTATTTCTGTAATTAATTTAGTTAATTTTTTTTAACGTGTTATAGTTAGACTTCTTAGAGTAAAATAATTATGTTTGCAAATAATATGGTGATCGGATGAAAACTGTATAGCTTAGAATAAAAAAAAAAATACATTGGATAAGCTAATTTATTTATTAACATTTAAAAAAAATACATTGATAAACATAGAGTTCTAAAATTATGAACATGGACCCGAGTCCACCTTGCAAGGTGGACTCTGGTCCATAGCATAATTTGCCCACCTCTACCACGACTGTTCCCCCCTCTCGCTCAATCTGAAATGCGCTCATATCTCAATTTACACGTGCGATGCACGAATAATTTTTTTTTATTATATAATTAGACAATAAAATAAAAAATGAAATTATAGACAATTTTAATATTTGAAAGTGTACATTTATCTGATTTTAAGATTAATGCAAAAGTATCACTCAATTAATTGAACAATATATGATTCGTTTGTCTGCAATTATCTTGAAAAAATCTATGTGTAATTATATTATTACTAAAATAAATATGGTTAAAAAGAGAAATAATTTAATTGTAATTATTATAAAACTAAATACAACAGCTCATGTTTAGCTAAATCTATACTAACATTCGTGTATTTATTAACTTAATTAGCATAATTATTATTAGTCAATTATACTAATATCTATGCAATTATTCATTAATTACCATAATAATTATCAAATAATTAAATTAATATTATACAATTACACTTTTATACCTTAAGTATAAAAATATACATTGAGAGATTACCATAATAATTACACAGAAGAATATGAATGATTGTTTATTTTGTTTTCTCTCTCTATCTCTCTCTCTCTCACACACACACATAATAATCAAAAATTAATTTTAATTATAAAATAAAATCAACACCCCATGTTTATGTGGTGTGTGTATAATTATAA
>CP025649.1:4362136-4407136 GCA_003576665.1 Ipomoea trifida | reverse complement strand
TACAATAGTATAAATTTTTAATTTATACTTGTAAGTCATTCGCTTCCACTTTACAAATTGAGGAGAATTTGGAAGATTGATCAAGACTCGAAGACATCCCGGAGCAAGTCAACGGTTCAAATTGCAAGAATTAATTCTTTGGAAGAATTAATTAATTCGTGATGAAGATGTTGCAATTAAAAGTCAAAATTGAAGTCATTCTCGAATGGGTTCTCTCACAAAATTTTTAGAGGCTAACTCATGCAAGAAGAATAATTTTGGTGATGAGGATGACCTTGCCTCTTTAACTTACGGAGATGAGGATGACTAGCTCAAGATTAAAGAGAGGATGACTTGGCCAAAAATTAAAGATTGGAGATGAGGTTGACTTGGCCGAAAATGAGGATGATGATGACTTGAATTAAAACAAAAGGGAGATGAGGATGACTTGACCGAATTTGAGATCAAGAATGAGGATGAGGATGACTTAGCCTCTTGGATTTAAAAAGAAAGATGAGGATGACTTAGCTACAAGTCAAAATGAGGATGACGATGACCTACACTTAAAGGTCAACCTATTATGCCATGCATGATTTACGTGAGACCCATATCAATAGGGGGAAGAACAAAAATCTTTTTGAGGCTGAGTATGGCATGACAAAAGGAGAAAAATAGGATGGTCTATTTTTATTCCAAAAGGTGAATTCAAATTATCTTGCTACAAGGAGCTGAATATCATTATCAGAAAAGTCAGTGTATTTTTCGGTGGCATTAATTATGCTCAAGCAAGAGTAACCGAACGGATATATTTCAGAGCAATCTGACTTATGGATTATGAACAAAGTCAAGTGTTCACACTACCAAAGTCAAAGATGGATGGCTACAAGTTACAAGGAAAATCATATCAGTGATTGCAGAAGAACGTTGGAGGATTATCAAAAGCAAATATTCAAAATCATCTGACGGAGCCATCAAAGTTGACGAAGACCATCTGAAAGCATTTAATGCTCTGAAAAATTACAACGGGAAAATAGCTATTTTAGCTATATAAACCCAAGAAGACTTGATACAAAAAGAGGGGTGCACTGAGACGTGAGGAATTCAATAGAAAGCAGATACGTGAAAAAGAGCACGACACAGAAGAATATTAGCACTGAATACACTACAAGTCATATCAGATTTGAAAGTGCTAAGCAGTGAGCTAAACACGAGAAAAATCAAGTCTTAGAGAAGAAATACTTTATTTCTTGAAAAGAAATTGTAGGAGTGTAACTTTGTGAAAAACACTCGGGGGAAATTAAGTGTAGCTGGGTGCAAAACACTTGGTTGATTGCTTTGTGCGAATTACTCGGAGGAGTGCAGCTTTGTGCAGAACACTCGTCGAGACTAAGTGTAGCTGGGTGCAAAACACTTGGTTGAAGGGCGTAGCTGGGTGCAAGACGCTCGTGAACGTAGTTGGGTGCAAGTTGTTCGGGTTTGAGTGTTGCTGTAGCGAAAGTGCATTCGGAGTAGAGGAGTGCTAGAAGAGCACAGATTCACTATTGTATCTGGGTGATTGAAAATAGTGGAATCTCTCCTAGAAGAAGGAGAAAGTGGAGTAGGAGGTGATAAGACTCCGAGATACCCTTATTTCAGGCACATTTTAGGGTGTTTTATTGCATCTATAGCATCCTTATCTGGCAAATTATGTGCGTAAATGCTTGAAAATCACTAACTGATGCACAAAAGCTACTTTTAGCATATAGGAAGCAAAACAGGAGCCCCGGGAGCATATAGGACCAAAAGATGAGCTAAAAGAGCAAACCAGGTAAAAGCGGAGCCCCGGAGGACTGATCTGGAAGGCCACACGCGTGTGAGTAAGCGTGGAAACTTTCCAGAAGCTTCCCACGCACGCTCACACGCGTGTGAGAGGCGTGGAGGCGTGATGCGCGAAATTCAGCTAGGGTTGTCATTTCGGAGACTATTTAAACCCCTTTGATGAATTTTCAGAGGAGGATTTTCCATATTTTAGTCTTCACTTTTCTTAGTTTTTCTTTGGAGAACTTTCTCCATTTTTCTTAGTTTTTAGATTAGATCAATCTCCATTGTAGAAGACAACAAGCTTGGATTGAAGATCTCCTTCTCTCTAGGTGATCTCTATTACATTTCTATATTTTTAGTTGTCTTGTTCTTGGATTGAATTAGCTTTTACTTTCATTTCATATCATGAGTAGCTAATTTAGTCTAGGGATTTGGATTGTGTGATTGAATATTGCTCTTGTGATGATCTTATTTCTATATCTTGGATCTATGAGTTTGTGTTGATGGATTATCTATTCTTGTCTTTTGATTGATGTTTTGTTTGGATCTTGTTTGGATTTGGCCAATCTAGATGAGAGATTGAGCTCTTGACTCTTTCATGTCTTTGATTAGAGTTAGGATTTGAAGCTTTACACAATCAAAGTTCCTATGGACTTCTTAAGAATAGTAGGACAGTGTGTAGCTAAAGTGTTCGATAAAATGTCTCTTAGAACTTTGGATGCTTGTAGGCATTCCTAAGTCAAAGAAGCCTTAGTACACAAGGTGGAAAAGGACTAAGACAACACACTCTTGAATAGACCATATCCTAGCAATCCTAATCCTTGACCTTAGACTCTCACTATGCAATATTCATGAACACTATCCAATCCCTATCCCTTTTACATATTTTCCAAAATCACTTTTACTTTACTACTCTCTTGCACTCAAACCAACCAATGAACTTCACTCTCACTCGCAATTCCACCCTTCACCACACTCAAATCGTATGCATGCATCTATCTAGTAAACTCCCGAATGTTTGACACACCTCCACGTCCCTCCTTCGAGACCGACACTCGGGAAGTCATTGACCTTCCGTTTTAACATAAATATCTTTTGACGAATCAACCCCTACACAATACTGCTTCTTCAGGAGGATTACATCACCTCTGAACCACTATAATCCATGTGTCATTTACTTTATCTGCTCATATATCTGCTTGCATATTTATTTATCTGAGCATCACATGCATTACACTTTGTCACATTGATTACTCTAGTATATCCTAGATTCACGTGACACACTACCTTTTTGCATGCAAGACATATTTGCATACTCAACCTCATCCTGTGAAAGCTTATGTGTTGTTATGCTACAAACCCAACTATTCATTGCATATACTGTTTGATCTGGGTTTGATAGTTCCCACGTCCGCATGCGAGCCAAACTTTATATACTCATTATTTGAGTTATATCTGACGTCTCTAACGTGTTGCATGTTGTGAAGCTCTTCATTTTTGCGCAACTTTTATTATAGCACTTTACCGTTTATTATATCCGCTGTGTAATTCAAGTTGAATTTATTCACTTGGATTCTCTCTGTTGAAGTGTTATAATATTTTTGAAAAGTTAGAAAAGTCTATTCCCCCCCCCCCCCCTCTAGACTTTTCCCGACCCTATCAGGACCAACAATATGTATGTAATGATTTCGCAAAGTTCATATAAAAGCCTTACAATAATAATTCCTAGCTCTTTCCTTCTCTTGCAAAGAGAATTCTCCTCACCCTTCCATTTCTAAAGAACCCTAAACACATACTACCTTTCATCTTAGCAAGACTTCAAGAAAGGTTGCTCCTTTAGGAATCATGGTGATTGGGTAAGCATAAATCTTTAGGTAGATTGCATTTCTTCTCATGTTTTCTTAGTCTTTTTACAAGTTTTTATTAGACTTTCGTTGGGGATTCTTGGGGTGAAGATGACCAAGGAGGTAAAGGTGACTTGAGAGGTTGGGCATAGAAGTGGGGATTGCTTGGATTGTTAAAGCTCTAAGAGGTAATCTTCCATGTTACACTAAAACCTACTTTCACTCATGAATCTATGAATATTATTTGGTGTTGCGGAATCCTGTGAATTTCTTGGTGTCTTAGTCTTTGTTTTGTTGGATTGTGAACCTATCTTGTGGATTGATGGACTTGTATTCATTATCCTTTCATTGGGATGAGTATGAGTACTTATTGTTATGGATACTATGTATTATTTGGCTTCTAAGATGTGAAATCTTTGTGTTCTGAACATATTCTGGATTAGATTATCGTGTATTATGTTCTGGCCTGGGAGTTAGTGTGTTGGGATTGCACTTGCGATGCGTTCAGGCGGTATAATGTGTCCCGCCTGAGTGGTCCGCAAGTGTAGTGGAGGAATAGAGTGGCAGGAGGTGGTAAACCGCTGGGTGGCCCCGTCCCTTCTTGCGGAAGAGGACGGCGAACCAGTGAGCTCCGCCGGTGAGCTCCGTCAGTTGGGGGCGGGTGGTTGTGGCGGTATGAGGTGTTCCGCGGAGGTGTTCCTTCAGTTCATCTCTGGTTCTGTTCCAGTAGCTATTTTATGGTCTGTTGACTCATTTTTTATTCTGGAATGTGTCTTTAACATATTGTTGAGTATTCCACCTTGGTTGTTGAGTATTTATTCATGATCTTTGGTCACTTATCTTGGCTTATTGACTTAGTATTGTCGGTTGATTCTTTGGTTATTATCTTGAGAATGTACTGTGTTTATATTCTGAGTTGAGCATTGTTGATTGAGTAATTCTTTAGCTTCTTGAGTCTTGATATTCTTGGGAAGTGGTTGCTTGAGTTATGGCTTTACTTGTGGTTGGGCTTTGTGCCTCTGTGGTAATGGGCTTCGTGCCTCTGTGGTTGGGCTTTGTGCCTCTGCGGTAATGGGCTTCGTGCCTCTGTGGTTGAGCTTTGTGCCTCTATGGTAATGGGCTTCGTGCCTCTGTGGTTGGGCTTTATGCCTCTGTGGTCGGGCTTTGCACCTCTGTGGTAATGGGCTTCGTGCCTCTGTGGTTGGGCTTTATGCCTCTGTGGTAATGGGCATTCTATGACTCTGTGATCGGGCTTTGTGCCTCTGTGGTAATGGGCTTCGTGCCTCTGTGGTTGGGCTTTATACCTCTGTGTCGTGAGATTGGTATGGTGGTTGGTATGATGGTTGGTATGGTGGTTTGGTGGTTGTGGGTTAGATCTTATCCTTTGTATTGTGGTTTCGGGTTACTCTGTGAGAGGGAAGTGATATTGCGTTTGGTTGGTTTCATTGGTGGTTATTCTGTTGAACTTGTGACTCAGTTGGTATCTTATTATAGACCTGTTGTCTTATGCATTCTTTACTTGATATTGGATTCATTTGGAAGAGTCGTTGGTTTGTGATTCATTCAACTTGTTGTTGTTGAGTCATCTAATTTAAATAAAGAACAGTTTTGTTGGTGCGTATATTCTATACGTGTGTGTAAACCTATTTACAAACCATACTATACTATGTATTTCTCACGAGTGTGAGTGGTTGATTGCTTAACATTCCTTTGCTAATGTTTTCCTGAACTGTTTTGCATGTATGGAGTAGTCTGAGCCGAGAGCGCGATAGAGATAGATCTACTTCATGCTATGCTTAGACCAGTGAACTGTTTTATACGTTTTCGGGCTTGTGTGCCTTAGTTTATGTTCTTGTATTGACTATTTCGGTTGTTTTACCTTGTGGATCAATATTATGGATTTTAGCATGTGCATCTAGAGTTGCATTATTCTAGATGTGGCATGACACCCGTTTGAGTATTAGTATGCTTCCGCTTTGTTATATTGTTAGTTCTGAGATTGCTAGCTTTTATATTAAATTTATGCCTATCTCAGCGTGAAAAATTTAGGGGTGTCACACCTAATCTGAAATATTTCTATATATTTAGATCTAAGTGCTATTATTCTAAATTTCTAATTGATCTAGAATAAAGAAGAAAATTTGAGACGAAAAGCGATGAAGGAGTATTTCTTGGATACTCACCAAATAGTTGAGCCTATAGAGTATACAACAAGATAACAAAAGAAGTCATGGAATTAGTGAATGTGGTAATAGATGATCAACCTAGAGCAACAAAAAAATACTCCTACATCTGATGTAACTTTAGAGGCACTACCTGAGCCATCTGAAAATACAAACAAATGTCTAGCTGACATAGAGGCTAATGGATCAGAAGATGAGTCACCTAATGCGTGCTACTGATGAAACTATTTGTAACACCCCGTAAATTCGTTCAAGCCTTTCGTTCGTTAATTAATTCCTTGGGCAATTTAATTGATTCCAATTGGGCTAATTCTTTCTATTTAATATATATATATACACTTGTACATATATATTCTTGAGCCTAATTTAATTATTCTAATCAAGAGCCCAATTAATTGAATTACTCTTGTAAGGGATTTTATTTAATTTGGATCCTTACAACCTTTGTAATTAAATATTCCTACAAGCCCAATTTATTGATCTTATATTATATATATATATGTATGTAATGATCCTAAGACATTTTATGGGCTTCCTAATCCTAATCATTATATTTAATTGTAAGGGGTAAATTCATTAGCCCAACTTACTAGTCTTGATTATATTTAAATTCCCATATCTCTTGTAATATTCCTAACTTAAGCTCACTTCACATTTAATGTCTTACACCCTAAATATTGTATGTATTCTTAGTATATAATTTGAAGATCAAAATTACCCTAAAAGTTTACACTCCTCTTCCTCCCTACAAACATTTCCCACGCCATTTCCCTTCAAGATCTGGAGGCACTACTTGTATGGGGTGCAGTGTAAGATTTACACCGATCACAAGAGTTTAAAATACATCTTCACACAGAAAGAGTTGAATATGAGACAAAGGCGGTGGCTAGAACTCATTAAGGACTATGACTTGATTATCCAGTACCACGAGGGAAAAGCAAATGTGGTGGCCGACGCGCTGAGCAGGAAGACGAGTCACTCGCTCAATGCCACTTGGGTGCTCGCGGATGACCTATGCAAGGAATTTCAAAGAATGAATATTACCGTGGTAGAAGAAGGGCAGGTGGATGAAGAAGTCCGACTCTTAAGTATGCAGATCCTACCGGCGTGGCTTGATGAAATCCGAAGAGGCCAGACGGGCGATGCCCGGTTGAACAGAGTAAGAGTCAAGATGGTTAATGGCAAGAAAGGACCCTTCGAGATCTACCCAGACGGCAGTATGCGATTCTTAGGGCGGTGGTGTGTGCCGATTTCGTGTAAAGAACTGAAGAAACAGATATTGGAAGAAAGTCACTACACTCCATACTCCGTACATCCCGGTGGCGACAAATTATACAAGGATGTGAAGAAGCTGTTCTGGTGGCCGAACATGAAAAGGGAAATAGCTGACTTTGTGAGCCGCTGTTTGAACTGTCAAAAAGTCAAGGCCGAAAGATGCAAGACTAAGGGAATGCTGCTACCCCTGGAGGTGCCCGGAGGGAAGTGGGAGTCTATATCTATGGACTTCGTGGGAGGTTTACCTTTGACCAGATCCGGGAAGGACAAGATTTGGGTGATAGTGGATCGCCTTACCAAGAGTCGCTTCATGAAAGAAACTTGGACTATGGATCAGTTGGCCAGAGCTTATATACAGCGGGTGGTGAAATACCACGGTGTGCCACGCGACATCGTGTCCGACCGAGATTCGAGATTTCTATCACAGTTTTGGAAGTCATTGCAGGCAGCACTGGGCACGAGGCTGAAGATGAGTACAGCTTTTCATCCTGCCACTGACGGACAGACTGAGCGCACCATTCAGACTCTGGAAGATATGCTGAGAGCTTGCATGCTTGATCTACAAGGGTCGTGGGAAGAGCATCTCGATTTGATTGAGTTCTCCTACAACAACAGCTATCACTCCAGCATACAGATGGCCCCATACGAGGCGCTCTACGGTCAGAAATGTAGGAGCCCGCTATGTTGGGAAGACTTGGTCGACCCAGTGACCTTGGGACCTCAGTATCTACAAGAAGCCACAGAAAAAGTCAAGTTAATTCAAAGTAGAATGAAAGCCGCACAAGACCGTCAGAAATCCTATGCTGACCTGGGAAGGAAATTCGTGGAATACCAAGCCGGCGAGAAAGTGTGGTTGAAGATTTCCCCAACTCGAGGAGTGATGAGATTTGGGAAGAAAGGAAAGTAAGCCCCCGCTTCATCGGACCTTACGAGGTATTGGAGAGAGTTGGGCCAGTGGCCTATCGTTTAGCCCTACCGGCGGAGTTAGATCGAGTGCACAACGTGTTTCACATCTCCCAGCTGAAGAAGTACGTGCACGACGCCTCGCATGTGTTAGCTCCCGAGACGTTAGAGTTGGACGAGGCGCTGTCTTACGAAGAAAAGCCCGTAAAGATCTTGGACTCCAAGACGCGCGAAACGCGGCGCAAGGCGATCAAGTTAGTGAAGGTGCTGTGGTCCAACCATGGAGTCGAGGAGGCCACCTGGGAGATGGAGGACGACATGAAGCGGCGCTACCCAGCTTTGTTTGCTCTTGGTGAGTAGTTTAGCTTACGTTGTTGTTTTGCATGTTAGCTGGGTTGGGTAAGTTTGAGTTTAGTATGTTTTCAAGTTTAGTTGCATGTTGGTAAGTTCGTGAGTTTAGAATTTGGTTGAGCAATCGTTCTTTTCGAATATTCCATTAAATCTTCGTTTCCTTTGAAACCATTTCGTTCCGTATCATTCCGTTTTGTTTCTAGTTCCCGCTAGCTTTGAGCTTCGGGGACGAAGCTCCTTTTAAGGGGGGTAGAGTAGTTATGCGAGAGCGCGCTAGAGCTTTTCTATCTGAGGATGTTTAGCCTTAGTTTATCTTGTTTAGACGTTGGTTGTTGGGCCTGTGTGCCACTATGAGATTTTATGACATTATATACTTTTGACTAATACTTGGGTTTCGATGATTATGACTTGAGGATTCTATTCTATCTTATATATGACAGCTTAGTTTGATTCTTATGTTTAGCCTGTGCATCTAGGCTGTGTTTATACCTAGATGTGGCATGACGCCCTTAAGTTTTAAATTCACTTCCGCTATGTTATGGTTTTTGGTTGAGATAGGAGCTGTTGTGTTAAGTTTTATCTATCTATCTCAGCCTGTGTGAGGTTGGGGTGTCACAGTTGGTATCAGAGCATGTGTTGAGGTCTAAGTAGAGACCCTAGGGTTGTAATCTGAGACTCTAGGACTTGATCAGTAGAAGTTAAGATGTTTAAGCATTCTAAGATGTGTGAATTCTAGGCCGCGCGGTGAGGACTCGTTTACTTGCTTTTGTTTATGCTTTGCAGGTTGTTTGTTGTTTGCTTGCTGTGAGCTCGTTCTCACTTGCTTTCTTGCGTGTTTGGTTAAGGCCGACCGCAGTTCTGCCCGCTTTCTGTTAGTATTCTCCCTCTTTTGCACCATGCTACCGTTAAGGAAGCGGGAGGAAGCCTCGGGCGTGGGAGGAGGAATGCTGGATCGCCTCAAGAAGCTGAAGGCGGCCGACGCTGGAACGGCAAGGACTTCAGGAGGCAGCAGCTCGTGTAGCAAGGGAGTGACTCTTCCTAGCTTCGAGAGAGCAAGTGGAAAGGAAGGAGTCCCATCTTCGACGGGGGAGCTTCTCATTATGAACAAGTCCCAGGCCGAGAGCTGCGACGTGGTCACCGGCATCTTCCCAGTACTCTCCGTCCCCATCTTGGTGTTGTTCGACTCCGGAGCCTCTAATTCTTTCATATCCTCGAAGTTGGTCCGTGAGCTGGGCATTGTGCCTAGCGCAGCGACGATGATTGCAGTCAAGGTGGCGTCGGGTGAAGTTAAGGCGTGTGAGCACATCTTCGAGGGTGTGCCTATCAAGATTAAGGAGGTGACCTTTCCGAGTGATCTCATTCAAGTTCGATTTGGATGACTTCGGAGTGGTGCTGGGTATGGACTGGCTGGGACAGTATAAGGCTCAGATTCTGTGCAGCGAGCAGAAGGTGGTTTTGAAGGGCCCTGGGGGCAAGCGGGTTTCGTATAGAGGGGTAACTAAGGAGCCCGAGGTCAAGCTGGTCTCGATGATCAAGATCAAAAAGTATGGGCATGAAGCTTTCTTATGTGCAGTTGAGGATCTCAGTGCTCCGAAAGATGAAGTGCAGCAAATACCCGTGGTACGTGAGTTCCCCGATGTCTTTCCAGAGGAGATTCCTGGATTACCGCCTCCCCGAGAGGTAGAGTTCACCATTGATTTGAAGCCAGGGACAGCCCCAATATCGAAAGCCCCGTACCGTATGGCTCCGAAGGAAATGCAAGAGTTGAAGGAGCAGTTGCAAGACTTGTTAAACAAAGGGTATATCCGACCGAGTGTTTCATCATGGGGAGCTCCGGTGCTCTTTGTAAGAAAGAAGGATGGTAGCATGCGACTCTGCATAGACTACCGAGAGCTGAACCGGGTGACAGTTAAGAACAAGTACCCCTTGTCGAGAATCGATGACTTGTTTGATCAGCTGAAGGGAGCCGGCATCTTCTCGAAGATTGATCTGCGATCCGGGTACCATCAGCTTAGAGTGGCGGAGGCGGATATTCTGAAGACGGCGTTCCGGACCCGCTATGGCCACTATGAGTTCACGGTTATGCCGTTCGGGTTAACAAATGCTCCAACTGCTTTCATGGACTTGATGAACAGGGTGTTTCAGCCGTACCTGGATGAGTTCGTGGTGGTGTTCATCGACGACATTTTGGTTTACTCTTCTGATCCAGCCGAGCATGAGAAGCATCTCAGGACTGTGTTGCATATTCTCAGGGAGAAACAGTTGTATGCCAAGCTGTCCAAGTGTGAGTTCTGGAAGACCAGCGTGGCTTTCTTGGGTCACGTGATAGCTAAAGACGGAGTCTCGGTGGATCCTGCTAAGATCCGAGCAGTGATAGAGTGGCCAGCACCAACAACCCCGTCTGAGGTCCGAAGCTTTCTGGGTTTAGCAGGGTATTACAGGAGGTTTGTTCCGGACTTCTCTAAGATAGCCCAACCGATCACGCAGCTCATGAAAAAGACTACACCCTTCAGATGGGACAGTGAGTGTGCCGCAGCGTTTCAAGAGTTGAAAGAAAGGTTGACATCGGCTCCCGTTCTGACTTTACCATCAGGGACTGAGGGGTTTGAAGTATACAGTGACGCATCAAAGAAGGGGTTGGGTTGCGCATTGATGCAGCAGGGCCGAGTAGTGGCTTACGCGTCTCGACAGCTCAAGAGTCACGAGGAGAACTACCCCACACATGATTTGGAGCTAGCTGCTGTTGTTTTTGCACTCAAGATTTGGAGGCATTACCTGTATGGGGTACAGTGCAAGATTTACACCGACCACAAGAGCTTAAAGTATATCTTCACTCAAAAGGAATTGAATATGAGACAAAGACGTTGGCTAGAGCTCATTAAAGAC
The DNA here is from genome assembly GCA_003576665.1 of Ipomoea trifida. Classification (NCBI taxonomy): domain Eukaryota; kingdom Viridiplantae; phylum Streptophyta; class Magnoliopsida; order Solanales; family Convolvulaceae; genus Ipomoea; species Ipomoea trifida. The sequence goes on along the minus strand of CP025649.1, from coordinate 4,395,915 downwards.
TACGACTTGATTATTCAGTATCACGAGGGAAAAGCAAATGTAGTGGCCGACGCGCTGAGCAGAAAGACGAGTCATTCACTCAATGCCACGTGGGTGCTCGCCGACGATTTGTGCAAAGAATTTCAAAGAATGAATATTGCCGTGGTAGAAGAAGGGCAGATGGATGAGGAAGTTCGACTCTTTAGCATGCAGATCTTACCAGCTTGGCTTGACGAGATCCGAAGGGGCCAGACGGGCGATGCCCGGTTGAACAGAGTAAGGGCCAAGATGATTAATGGCAAGAAGGGACCTTTCGAGCTCTACCCCGACGGCAGTATTCGATATTTAGGGAGGTGGTGCGTGCCACTTTCGTGTAAAGACTTGAAGCGACAGATATTGGAAGAAAGCCACTACACACCATATTCAGTCCATCCTGGTGGCGACAAGTTGTATAAGGACATGAAGAAACTGTTCTGGTGGCCGAATATGAAAAAGGAAATAGCTGACTTCGTGAGCCGCTGTTTGAACTGTCAGAAAGTCAAGGCAGAAAGGTGTAAGACCAAAGGAATGTTACTACCCCTGGAAGTGCCCGAAGGAAAGTGGGAATCTATATCTATGGACTTCGTGGGAGGTTTGCCTTTGACCAGATCCGGGAAAGACAAGATTTGGGTGATAGTGGATCGCCTCACCAAGACAGCCCGTTTCATCGCCATGAAGGAGACGTGGACTATGGATCAGTTGGCTAGGGCTTACATACACCAGGTGGTGAAGTACCACGGGGTGCCTCGCGACATCGTGTCTGACCGCGACTCGAGGTTCTTATCACAGTTTTGGAAATCTCTACAAGCAGCTTTGGGCACGAGATTAAAGATGAGTATAGCTTTTCATCCTGCCACTGACGGACAGACTGAGCGCACCATTCAGACTTTGGAGGATATGCTGAGGGCTTGCATGCTTGATTTGCAAGGGTCGTGGGAAGAACATCTCGATTTGATTGAGTTCTCCTACAACAACAGTTATCACTCCAGTATACAGATGGCTCCATATGAGGCGCTCTACGGTCAGAAGTGCAGAAGCCCGTTATGTTGGGAAGATTTGGTTGATCCAGTGACTTTGGGACCTCAGTATCTGCAAGAAGCCACAGAAAAAGTCAAACTGATTCAAAGTAGAATGAAAGCTGCTCAAGACCGCCAGAAATCCTATGCTGACTTGGGAAGGAAATTCGTGGAGTATCAAGCAGGCGAGAAAGTGTGGTTGAAGATTTTCCCCGACTCGAGGAGTGATGAGATTTGGAAAGAAAGGGAAGTTAAGCCCCCGCTTCATCGGACCTTACGAGATATTGGAGAGGGTTGGGCTGGTGGCGTATCGTTTAGCCTTGCCAGCAGAGCTAGACCGAGTGCACAATGTGTTTCATGTCTCCTAGCTGAAGAAGTACGTGCACGACGCCTCGCATGTGTTAGCCCCCGAGACGCTGGAGTTAGACGAGGCGCTGTCCTACGAAGAAAAGCCCGTGAGGATCTTGGACTCCAAGACGCGTGAGACCCGGCGCAAGGCGATCAAGCTAGTGAAGGTGCTTTGGTCCAACCATGGAGTCGAGGAGGCCACTTGGGAGATGGAGGATGACATGAGGCAGCGCCACCCGGCTTTGTTTGCTCTAGGTAAGTTGTTTAGTTATGTTCTTGCATGCTAGTTTGGGTTGGGTAAGTTATGAGTTTAGATTGTTAGAAGTGTTAGTATGTTCTTGAGTTTAGTTGCATGTTAGTGTGTTTGTGGGTTTAGGAGTTGTTGAGCAATCGTTCTTTTCGAATCTTCCGTTGAATCTTCGTTTCCTTTGAATCGTTTCGTTTCAAGTTCCCGTTAGCTTTGAGCTTCGGGGACGAAGCTCCTTTTAAGGGGGATAGAGTGTAACACCCCGTAAATTCGTTCAAGCCTTTCGTTCGTTAATTAATTCCTTGGGCAATTTAATTGATTCCAATTGGGCTAATTCTTTCTATTTAATATATATATACACTTGTACATATATATTCTTGAGCCTAATTTAATTATTCTAATCAAGAGCCCAATTAATTGAATTATTCTTGTAAGGGATTTTATTTAATTTGGATCCTTACAACCTTTGTAATTAAATATTCCTACAAGCCCAATTTATTGATCTTATATTATATATATATGTATGTAATGATCCTAAGACATTTTATGGGCTTCCTTATCCTAATCATTATATTTAATTGTAAGGGGTAAATTCATTAGCCCAACTTACTAGTCTTCATTATATTTAAATTCCCATATCTCTTGTAATATTTCTAACTTAAGCCCACTTCACATTTAATGTCTTACACCCTAAATATTGTATGTATTCTTAGTATATAATTTGAAGATCAAAATTACCCTAAAAGTTTACACTCCTCTTCCTCCCTACAAACATTTCCCACGCCATTTCCCTTCATCTTGCATCCAAAAATTGATCTTCATTTCCCTACAAGTTTTCAAGTAAAGATTGCTCTTTTAAGCTTGGTTAGGAGTGGGTAAGTGCATCTATCCTAGAATCCATCTTGCATTTTATGTTTTTGTTAGTCTTTTTGCATGTTCTTATAAAGTTCTTTTGGGGTTCTTTGGGTAAAAGATGATCAAGAAGGAGGTGGGGCTTAGAGGACTAGCTTGAGGCTTGATTGGATTGAGAAAAGCTCTTAAAGGTAACCACTATGTCCATCAAAATCTATTTTAATCACTCCTATTCTATATGATGTTCTTGGTGTTGGAAATCCTGAAAATTCTTTGTGATTAGCCCTATTTGTTGAATCTATTTGTTGGATTTCATCTTGATCTTTTGCCTAGTGTTGTATGATCATTGATGGTTTGGATTTCCATGTTTTTGGTCTCTAATTTGATGCAATATTGGTGTATTTTGGTCTGATTTTGCTCTGTGGAAGTGAAACATTTTCGGGTCTGGGAGTATTCTGGAATCTGGGAATGGGTTTGACCTTGCGGAGGCCCTCGGCGGCACAATGTAACCCGCCGAGGAGTTCCGCAAGGCCACGGCGGTGGTGTTGAACGGAGGGGTTGGTTCCGTGGTGAAGGACCGCCTCCTCCTTGCGGAGGGGTGCGGCGGAGGTTTGAGGACCGTTGATGTGTTCCGCAAGAACACTGGGAGATTCGATTCCAGTGAACTGCTTTCTATTGTTGTTGTCTGTTGTTGGCCCTTTGTTCTGATTATTGTTGGATTGTTTTGTTGGGTATTTTACCATGGTTTTGGAGTATTTATCCATGCCTTTTGTTGGGTATTTATTACCATATTTTGGAGATTGATTCATGTCTTTGGTTTCCCATTCTTGTACTCTTGATCTATTAATTCTTGGAATTCATTAACTGGGAGTTGGTTTGTGTTCATAGTTGAGATGAACACTTTGGTTGGTTGTTTGGGATGGTGTTGGAGTATGAGTATGTGATGGTGGTTTGTTGGTATCGTTGGGATTTGTTGGATGAACTAACTGTGATTGGACTCCGGTCCCTGTGATTGGGTTGATTACCCCTGTGATTGGACTCCGGTCCCTGTGATTGGGCTTTTGCCCCTGTGATTGGGTTCATTACCCCTGTGATTGGACTTCGGTCCCTGTGATTGGACTACGGTCCCTGTGATTGGGTTTTTACCCCTGCGTACCGGTTTTCCGGATTTGACTCTTGATTTGTGATTATGAGATTGGCTTGGTTTGGTGGCTGGTTTTGGGGATTTGGAGATTGGAGTTGGGATTCTTCCTTGGTTGGTTTGGGAGTCCTTCATGTTATTCGGTTGTTACCTTGTTGTTCTCGTTGAGTTTGGTTGGTTCTTTTGGATGGTTATTCAGTTGATATCTCGGTTACTGGCTCGTTCTTGTGTTATGCTTTCTTGGTTGGATATTGGCTTTGTTTGATTGAGTCTTGGTTATTGATTCGTTCAGCTTATTGTTGTTGAGTATCGGTTTTGAACTGTTGAACAGTTTGTTGGTGTTTATATTCTATACGGGTGTGTAAACCTATTTTTACAAGCTTATGTATATCTATATCTCCTTGCGGGTGTGAATGGTGGTTGCTTAGCATTCTTTTGCTAATGGTTCTTTGTGTGTTTTCCAGGTATGGAGTAGTTATGCGAGAGCGCGCTAGAGCTTTTCTATCTGAGGATGTTTAGCCTTAGTTTATCTTGTTTAGACGTTGGTTGTTGGGCCTGTGTGCCACTATGAGATTTTATGACATTATATACTTTTGACTAGTACTTGGGTTTCGATGATTATGACTTGAGGATTCTATTCTATCTTATATATGACAGCTTAGTTTGATTCTTATGTTTAGCCTGTGCATCTAGGCTGTGTTTATACCTAGATGTGGCATGACGCCCTTAAGTTTTAAATTCGCTTCCGCTATGTTATGGTTTTTGGTTGAGATAGGCAGCTGTTGTGTTAAGTTTTATCTATCTCAGCCTGTGTGAGGTTGGGGTGTCACACTATTGTTCATTGATAAGCTCCCAAGACACCAAATAATTGAGTATAAATAAGGGTGTTTTATAGCATTTCTAGCATCCTTAAGTGATAATCTTGTGAGATTTTGTGCTTTAAATTCATTAACCACACACAAAGCTATCTTTGGTATAAATTGAGACATTTCAGAGGTCCCGGGAGCTATTAGGAACAAAGAACGAGCGAAACGAGCAGGACAGGAGGCCCGAAGGACCCGGAAATGTGCACTAACGCGTGAAGGTCACGTGGCAACTTTCTAGTAGCTGTCCACACATGCCTTCACGCGTGAAGGTGGCGTGGACGGGACACATCACGGAAATGTTTTTAGGGCGAAATTTCGGAGACTATTTAAGGGAACTTAATAGAATTTTAAGAGAGGTCCGAATTTCCCAAGTTCTACTCTCCATTTTCTTCTTCATTTCTTAGTTTTTAGGATAGTTTAGTTTTGCAATTTCACCTTGTAAATGAAGCCTTGAAGCTTGGATTGAAGTGCCTATTTCAATTACTAGGTGATTTCTATTTCAATCTTATTTATTTTTCTTATCTTGTTCTTAGATTGAATTAGCTATTGATTTTGAAATCTTGATTATGTGTGGCTAGTTTAATCTAGGGTTTGGATTGTGTGAAGCTAGGTTGCTAGTGTGATTATCATAGTTCTTATTTTGGATTTAATTGGTTTATTGTGGGAACTCCTATTCTTGTCTATTGATTGTTGTTTTGATGAGATCTTATATGGATTTGGCCAATCTATTGAGACATTGAGTTCTTGACTCTATCATGGTTTTGATTAGAGTTGAGATTGAAGATTTATGGCAATCATAGATCCTATGGAATTCATATTAGGAATAGTAGGAAAGTGTGTAGCTAAGGTGTTTGATAAAATGTCTCTTAGGACTTTGGTTGCTAAAAGACACTCGTAAGTCTAAGATGCCCTAGTACACAGAGGTGGAAAAAGGACTAAGAAGACACACTCTTGAATAGCCAACATCATTGCATCATTTATCCACTACTTGAGACACACTAGAATGCAACATAGATGAACACGATCCAATCCCTTACTTTTATCTTTCATATCTTATTTCTTATTTCTTACATTCAAATTTCACTACTGTATGATCGTTTACACCTCCCAACTCTCATTCACCACACTCACTATCCATACTCGATGCATCACATGACTCAATTGATCGAAAGCAATAGCATTTGACACACCTCCACGTCCCTCCTTCGAGACCGACACTCGGGGAGTCATAGACTCTTCGTTTTATCTTTACACATACATACCACATTCCTAGACAACTCACCGCACACAAGACTCTAAGACTGTCATTCATGCAGACAGAAGTGAAAGGGATAAACCAACTCGAACTGAGAATAATCATATTTTTACCAGCATTATTGGTGAACCTTCAGTTGGAATGTGAACTCGCAGCAAAGCAAGAAGAAATCTAGTTGAACTTGCAGGCTATGCATGTTACACATCAAAAATAGAACAAAAAAATGTGAAAGAAACTTTGCAAGACGATCTGTGGACAAAGGCTATGCAAGAGGAACTAAGTCAGTTTAAACGAAATCAAGTCTGGGATTATTTAGTACCCAAACTTGAAGAAGTAAACATCATAGGTACCAAGCGGATATTCAAAAAAAAAACTGATGAATCATGAAATATAGCCTGAAACAAACCCAGATTGGTCACTCCAGGTTACGCACAAGTTGAAGGAATAGATTATGATGAAACGTTCGCCAGGTTGCAATGTTAGAATCTATTCGCATCCTACTTGCTATTACATGCATTCCGGACTTCACACTGTTTCAGATTGATGTCAAGACGACTTTTCTAAATGGATATTTACATGAGGGCATATACGTAGCTCAACCTAATGGATTTGAAGACCCTAAGTGTATCATGGTTATAAACTAAGGAAAGCCTTGTATGGCCTAAAGCAAGCCCTAAAGGTATGCTACGGGAGGTTGACCTAGTATCTGTTACAACATGGGTACAGGCGAGGAAGTGTTGATAAGACATTGTTTGTCACGACCACTGGTAAACACATTACTATTGCTCAAATATATGTTGATGACATTGTGTTTGGGTCCACTCTCTAGAAGAATAGTGATGAACTAGTGGAAGTTATGAAGAAGGAGTTTGAAATGTCTATGGTTGGACCACTGACCTACTTTTTGAGTCTATAGGTAAAACAAAGCATAGATTTATTTTTTATATCACAAGAAAAATATGCCAAGAATTTGATAAAGAAATTCGATTTGAAATCCTGCAAATCTCCCAGAACATCCATATCAACCTCCTCAAAGATATCAAAAGATGAATTTGGTCAATCAACCGATCCTACAATGTATGAAAGTCCAATTGGAAATGTATTGTATTTGACAGCTAATCAACCAAATATCATGTATAATGTAGGGATGTGTGCAAGGTACCAATATGCTCCTAATTAATCACATTTGATTGCTGCTAAAAGGATTCTAAAATATGTGAAATGAACTAAAACTTATGCGTTAAGGCATTCCAAGGAGAGTGAGTTGTATTTGGATGGATATTGTAGTGCTGATTTGGCCGGAAACATTTATGATAGAAAAAGTACTTTTGGTGGATGTTTCTTTATTGGCAAGAATCTTGTATCATGGCTAAGCAAGAAACAAAACTCCATCTCATTAAACACTGCTGAGGCTGAATACATTGTTACTGATGGATGTTGCACTCAACTCTTGTGGACGAAGCAAATGTTGCTGGATTATGGGATTGAACAATTATCAATGACACTCTACTATGACAACATAAGTGCCATAAATATTTCAAAAAATCCAGTGCAGAATTCTAGAACCAAGCATATAGACATCATACATCACTTTATTATAGAGTTAATTGGTTGAAGATAAGGAGATAGAGCTTGAGTATATTAAGACAGAAAAGCAACTGGTTGACAGTTTGACAAAGCCACTTGATGCTCTCGATTTGAGACACTCAGATCAGCTCTGGGGTTCTGTTGAAGGGATTTCTAGATCAATTTATGAGTCAGGAGGTCAGGACATACCATTATCAACCATATGGTCAAGAGGTCAGGCCATACCATTATCAACCATATTTAAACAATGTTATTTATGGTATTAACCAAGTTAATTATGTAGCATTTTTTATCGCCCTTATAAAGATTTGTTTCCAAATTCAAAAATCCCCTTAGTGTACCTAGAAATTCGTGATATCAAGATTATCTTACCAAATTCGTGATATTGTGAATCAAACGTGTTGTTAGTGGATCTTATATTGGCTGGTTTGCATCACTTAACATATTTTTTACCTACAATTAATACTTTATGCGTTAGTAATTTATATGTTATTTGTTGCTAATTTATTTACATGCATATAAACTACTAACTGTAGGTATAAAATATATCAACTATAGACGTATACTTTTGTACTGATATCCTCAATGCAAAATGGATCCTAGTCAATGGTATAACAATTGCCCAATAGGGCAATAATGCGATCAAAGCTTAAACATGCCAACCACTTTAAGCTACCGGAATATGTCCATCACTAGTCACTTTGTCATGTTAGGAACAAGTGTGTTTTAGATTTTGATGATGCCAAAAGATAGGAAATTTTAGTCTCCAATTCTTTTACTTTTAAGACTTAGGAACTCAATTTCTCTTTTCGAATAGTAACACGAATAGTTACGTGTCGGATAGTTAGAAGACAAGCTTCGAAGGGTTGAAAACTATAATGGCATGTTTGGTCCTTTTAATAGGTTAGCAAAAGAATAAAATTCTTTGGAATAGACCTATTTCATTGTTTGTTTTAGACATATTATCCTTGGAATGAGTTATTACCTTTGTAAAGGGAATAGCCATTCGTAGGGGACCCTTACTATTAGCTATTCCCATGCTCTTGGGAATAGCTTTTATATTGCAAATACAAAAAAAAAAAATACCCTTTTCAATTTATTTAATATTTATATTTAATATATATATTGTATTATATAAATGTATATATATAATTAATTATAATTTTATCTATCATTCAATATATACTTAAACAATTCTATGTACAAGAATAATTATTGGGCCAAATGATTCATCTCTTAAATAAACGAATATATAGAATAAGGAGAAAACCATAATATTAGGAATTAAATGTCTTAGAAATAATATATATATATATATATATATATATATATATATATATATATATATATATATATATATATATATATATATATCTACTATATATATATACTAATAAGAGCCAAAGAGAGTTAGGCCTAAAATGGGTAGAAAAAATGGCGGTCAAATTATTTAATCAAATGGATGGTTCAGATGAATTATTTAATCAAATAGATGGTTAAGATAATTCAGATTAATATTATTAATAGAGATTACCTAATTTAACCTTACTTTTATGATTATCCGTTAAGTTTTCCGTTAAATATTCTATTCTCCATTAATCTTCCGTTAACTTTTAACTTACCCATTAATTTCTATAAGAAAGGTCTTAGGTTCGAACCTCATCTCAATCAAATTTGACATAATTAAGTTTCTCACTCTATTTTACTCTTATTAAATTTCTATAAGAAAGGTCTTAGGTTCGAACCTCATCTCAATCAAATTTGACATAATTAAGTTTCTCACTCTATTCTACTCTTATTAAATTAAATAAATTAGTAGCTACAACAAAAAATGATACATATGTATTTCTTTAATTTAGAATTATGTGTCTACAATACCTTTATTTGAAAAAATTATTCATCATCAAAAAATTAAATTAAATAAGAGAAAATAATTTGATTAGTTATACTGTCTTTATTTTCTCTCATGCAAAGATTCTTTACATTAAAATTTATCAATTGATATTCATTACATTGTCCATTATCTTATTTTTACAATATCTTGTAATTAAATATCAAAGTTATAGTACAAATAATGTTATATATTTGTTTACTAAGTATTTTTTAATACTATGAAAAAAAATTAAAATAATTTGAAGCTAATTATATTAACTACTTGGGATTGATTGACAAAGAGAGTACTCAAATAATAACCCAACAAATTGAAGCGGAATCACTCTATTTTACTCTTATTGAATTAAATAAATTAGTAGTTACACCAAAAAATGATACATATGTATTTCTTTAATACCATGAAAAAAAATAAAAAAAAAAGAATAGTTTGAAACCAATTATATTAACTACTTGGGGGATTTGTTGACAATGAAAGTACTCAAATAACCCATTACCTAGCAAATTGAAGCGAGAAACTACCTTTTAATATCTTTGAAATACATAATATTTTAAATTTTCAAATTTTTATTAATTTATTTAATCTGTTTTCTTAAACTAGGGATTTCTTTATCCACAATAACTCATTCAACAATAATGGTTGAACCAAATGAACTCCAAGCAGAACACATAAAGGAAAGTCCATAGCTCCTATATCATAATCTCATTGCATGACGTTGTCATCTATGCTACCAACAATAACCGAATTGCAAATAGCACACTACCAACAAAAAGGAAGAGAACAAATAGTAAAGATGAAGACAATGACAATGTTACATACTCAAAAGGGAATTAAGAACACTTAGAAAAATTCAAATTAAAAGTAGTATTTATTTAGACTATCATTTTTAGACCAAATATTTAGACTATCGATTTTACAAGGTTGCAAATATTTATTTTAGTAATAATTATAATGAATTTTCTATATTATCTTGGATTCATATACTTTGAGTTAGATATTTAAATAAAAAAATTTGACATTCAATTACCCATGTATAAACTTCTCCTATATAATATTGCATTGATATATACTTTCAAATATTTATTTAAATATAAACATTGAGCATTAACCCATTCGCGCAATGCACGTATATATTATTTCTAAGACATTTAATTCCTAATATTATGGTTTTCTCCTTATTCTATGTATTCATTTATTTAAGAGATGAATCATTTGGCCCAATAATTATTCTTGTACATAGAATTGTTTAAATATATATAAAGATTCAAGCCCATTCTTTATTAAATCTTCCACCCTAATATATACATATATGTATATATGTATATATGTATTATGGTATATATTCAAGACTTAGCAGTATCTAGAGATTCAAGTCTCTCTCTTCCCCTACTCATTCTTCACGCCATTTTCCTCCCATTCTTTTTCAAAAATTGGCCTTCATTTCATCTTCAAGATTTCAAGAAAATATCCTTCTTTTATTGCTCTTCAAGAAAGATCATGATGATCAAGAAGTGATGGTTGCTAGGATGAGCTTAGAATTGATGGTTGCTTGTGGATTGATAAGCTTCAAGAGGTAATCCTCCATGTTACACTAAAACCTACTTTCACTCTTGAATATATGAAAATGATTTGGTGTTGTGGAATCCTGTGAAATATCTTTGGGTTTAGCCTTTAATTTGATTTGTTGGATTATTGAACCTATGTTGTGGATCTATGAACTTGTGTTCATTATCCTTCCATCTTGATGTGTATGAGCACTTATTGTTATGGATTACATGCTTTATTTGGCTTCTGAATGTGTAATCTGATGATATTCTGAGTACTGGAATGAGCTATCGTGTATTCTATTTTGAGTTTGGGATCGGTGTACTGGGGTTGCACTTGTGGTGCATTCAGGCGGTATAATGTGTCCCGCTTGGGGTGTCCGCAAGTGTACTGGTGGTGTAGGTTGGCGGAAGGAGGGACTCCAATGGGTGGCCCCGTTCCTTCTCACGGAGGGAAATGACAGACCACGGCGTTCTGCCGAGATCTTCCGTTAGTGAGGGCGGTCTGGTGTGTTCCGCCCACTTGGTCCTCCAGTTCATTTCCTGGTTATGTTCCAGTGTTGTTTTGTGGTCTATTGACTCTGTTGTTTCACCCTTGATTCTGGAGTATATTCTGAATATGCTATTGAGTATTCTACCTTGATTATTGAATATTGATTCATAATCACTAGTCATTTATCTTGGATTATTGATTGAGTATTTGTTGGTTAATTCCTTGCCTATTGTTCTGAGCATGTCCTGTATGCATGTTATGAATCTGAGAACTGTGAGCATGAGTATTTCCTTTGGAATTAAACATGAGTTTGATGTGTTGAGACCTTGAGTCCTTATGAGTATTTCTTTGGCTTCTTGAGTCTTGTGTACCCTTTGGGAGTGGTTATTTGAGCTAAGGCTCTATAGGTGGATGTTATTATGAGAGGAGTTGGTTGCGCTTGCATGCCTCTATGGTAATGGGCTTCGTGCCTCTATGGGGTTTTGTGCCTCTGTGGTAATGGGCTTGTATGACTCTGTGGTAATGGGCTTTATGCCTCTGTGGTTGGGCCTTTACGCCTCTGTAATTGGGCATTGGTTGCCTCTATGGTGTGGTATCGGTATCATGGTTTGGTGGTGATGGTTTGGTGGTAATGGTTGGTGGTGTTGGTCGGTGGTTATGATTTGGGTCTTATCCTATGTACCTTGGTTTGGGGTCACTCTGAGGGAGTGATGAGAGATTGTGCTTAGTTGGTTTCACTTGTGGTTATTCCGTTGAACTTATGTTTTGATTGAATATCTTATTATAGAACTCTTGTATTGTGGATCTATCCTTGATGTTGTATCCGTTTGAGGTGTCCTTGGTTTGTGATTCATTCAGCTTATAGTTATTGAGTCATATGGTTTTAAATAAAGAACAGTTTCGTTGGTGCATATATTCTATATGCGTGCATAAACCTATTTACAACCTATGTTATACTATTGTATATCTCACGAGTGTGAGTTGTTGATTACTTAGCATTCCTTTGCTAATATTTTCTAACTGGTTTACAAGTATGGAGTAGATTGAGCCATGAGAGCGCTAGCATTAGATCTACTTCGCCTTATGAGTAGCTTAGTGGTTTGTTGGATTTATTTAGACATTTCAGGCCAGCGTGCCTTAGACTCTGGTTATGTATTAACTTATGCAGTTATGTTTACATTTTGAGGATTGATGGATTAGATTGTGGATTTTGCATTAGCATCTAGGTGCTGATTTACCTAGATGTGGCGTGACACCCTCTGAGTATTAGTATTGCTTCCGATTTATTATATCTTGATTCTAAGATTTACTAGCTTTTGCATTGATTTGTTGCCTATCTCAGCGTGAAAATTTAGGGGTATTACAACTATTATTATTATTATTATTATTATTATTATTATTATTATTATTATGCATACAAACATGTATTTTTGTTTATATCGAAGTTGCCCGTAATTAATAACTCTTTAATATAAATATGTATTTTTATTATAATATGGAGTAATAATAATAATAATAATAATAATAATAATAATAATAATAATAATAATAATAATAATAATAATAATATTATTATTATTATTATTATTATTATTATTATTATTATTATTATTATTATTATTATTATTATTCTTGTTGTTGTTGTTATTCTATCTCTCTCTTACACACACACACACCAGTCGTTATACGGTGGACCATGGTCCATAATGCATTGTGCACCAAGGTCACAAAACATCGCCGTTTCTGTAAGTAGGAGAGACGGCTGTCGTAAGTCGTAATGGAGCTCCGTAACTGATACTACAATTCATCTCAAAAGATACTGCCTCACATTTGTTTATATGTTATCGAATGAAACTGTAGTTATATCGAAAAGGAACTGCAGTTGTGTTGAAAGAGAAATACAGTTGTGTTGAACTGATATTGAATAACAGTTTCACAATTTTGGGTGTATATTGTCCAATGAAACTGTAGTTATATCGAAATGATATTGTAGTTGTGTTGAAAGGAAACTGCAGTGTATTATAAAGGAAACCGTAGCTGTGTTGAAAGGAAACTGAATAACAATTTCACATATTTGAGTGTATATATAATGTCGAATGAAACTGCAGTTATATCGAAAAGGAACTGCAGTTGTGTTGAAAGGGAATTGTAGTTGTATTGAAAATGAACTGCAGTTGTGTTGAAAGGGAACTGCAGTTGTGCGAAACGGAGCCGTTTCAGCCTGTTGTTTTCATTAATCAAAACGATGTCGTTTTGATCAATGGTCCACAATCCATTGTGGACCGCGGTGCGCAGCAAAATTTGCGCACACGCGCGCGCGCACACACACACACACACACACATATATATGTGTGTGTGTGTGTGTGTGTGTGTGTGTTAACAAGAGAGAACGATACATGAGAATATGTAATTGTATTTACTTAGGCTATTTATATAGAGGAATGAAGGATGTTAACCGCATATTGAAACTCAAGAAAACATAGGCTAAGAGTTAATCTCTTAACCTCCCATGTATCTCTCTAACAACATATACATACATATATACATACATACATACATATACATACATATATACATACATACATACATATACATACATATATATATATATATATATATATATATATATATATATATATATATATAGAGAGAGAGAGAGAGAGAGAGAGAGTAGGGTTCCAATGAGATCACTTGTTTAGGTAAGCTCGCGAGATCACATCTTCTGCATCCATGTAATATTTTTTAATGGTCTAGATTGATTGACACATTTAATCACCGTTCGCACACACTTCAACTTGGAATCTTAATAAATCTAAACCATTAAAATATTTTGAAATCAAATCTTGTACATCAATCTAACAAATTTTAATGGTCTAGATTGTTTGACGCACCCACTCCATTCGCACACATTTAATCACCGTTCGCACGCATTTAATCACCGTTCGCACACATTTGTTTTTAACTGCTACCGTTCCTTCAAACAACAGTAGCAGAATGTTTTTCACTTATTTACAAAATTGCCACCGCGCGTTTTTTTTTTTTTTAAGAATACGCTACCGTTCTTACAAGAACGGTAGCTAAATGTTAGTGTTTTATGTGCATTTTTGTACTAGTGGATGCACAAGATCTGATCTCACGATCTTATTTAAACAAGTGATCTCATATGATCCTAACTATATATATATATATATATATATATATATATATATATATATATATATATATATATATATAGTCAACATCAGGTGCGGCCTGGTCATTAGGTGTGGCCATGCGGCCTATTTTCAGCCATTAGATCAGATCAAGTCATTAAATCAACGCGCAATATATATACGTTACAAAACACACCATTCTACGTACTAAAACACACAAGAGGACCGATAAAACACATCATTCCACACTATAACCAAATGCACTTATTCACTTAAAATTCATCAATATACGTGATAAAATGCATCATTCTACGTATTAAAATATACCACAACGTGCCTCATGTCAGATTATAAGCATACACTATTTACACATATTAGAAAACATGTGCTAAAATATGCACCATTCTACGTATTAAAATGCACCACAACATGTGCGAAAATGCACAATTCCACTCGTTGAAAATTCCCATCCCAGATTATAAACATGCACTATTACAGTTATTAGAACACATGTGTTAAAATACACAACGTTCAACGTATTAAAATGCACCAAAGGACGGATTAAAACACATCATTCCACAACACTTATTAGAAACACGTGTTAAAATACACACCATTCTACGTATTAAAATGCACTAGAGGACGTATTAAAACACACTATTCCACAACACAGTTATACACCATTCTACGTATTAAAATGCACCAGCGGATAGATTAAAACACATCATTTCACAACACAGTTAATGCACCAACATACGTAATAAAATGCACCACAGCATGTATTCAAACGCACCACACTATGTACTAAAATGCACCATTTCAATTCACGTAATATAGATATTAAAATTACCATAATACTCCCACTTAAACATACGCGAATTCTAGTTGGATTAATGAAATTGGACGACGCAGATTAGGCCGCACGACCGCACCGGAGCAACAGGCCGCATTTTGAATAAAAATCAATTATATATATATATATATATATATTATTTATTCATTTATTTATTTATAGATTTTTACAAAATATTATTAAAAAAATGCATATTTATATTAAAGAGTTATTAATTAAAAAAACTTAAATATAAATAAACATGCATGTGTGTATGTATGAATCATCATCATCATCATCATCATCATCATCATCATCATCATCATCATCATCATCATCATCATCATCATCATCATCATCATCATCATCATCATCATCATCATCATCATCATCATCATCATAATAATAATAATAATAATAATAATAATAATAATAATAATAATAATAATAATAATAATAAGGGTATTATTATTATTATTATTATTATTTTGTATAAGGGTATTTATGTCTTTAGAATCTATTCCATTTCTATACCTTTAACCAACTAATAAACATTGGAATACAATTGCTAAAGCTATTCATTAAGCGAACTAAACAATAGAATACAATTCATGTTCTATTCCTTACATATTCCATTCCATGTAGAATAGTATTCATATTCTCTCCAAATTCATTGCGTGAACCAAACATGTTGTAAGAGTTTGAGATGAAGAGTACTTGAAGAGTATAAGTCGAAGAGTACACGACTTGAGGGTTGCAAAAGCCGAAGAGTGGAAGAGCCTACCTTACCGAATAGAAGAGGATTCTAAGAAAGAGTTCAAATAGCAATGACAACTATTCAAAGCAGAAAGGTTATAAGATTAAGGTTCAAAGTATATTAACTTGAATGATAAGAGATAATTATTCGAAATGACTGCTCGAGACTTTTTCTAAGCAAACAGTTCAATATTTTAATTAAATGAATAAGCTTTAAGAGAAAATGTGACCAACGCAAAAGGAGTCTTAGGTACACATCTCAAGGGAGATTTTCCTTAAAAATCCTAGACAAAAAAAGAGAAGAACAAAAAAGTTAACTTCTGCTAATAAAGGTGGTCTAACAACTGGAAAAGTTTACACCAAAAGTAACATTTTGGATTGTCCGCTGGTCATTACCCGATGGTTAAAAGAAATTTGAAATATGTTTCACTCCAACTAATTGATGTCAAAACGCCTATAAATACCTTCAACATCAATAGATGAATGTGCTCGTCTTTTAAGAGAAAATATTCAAGTGTTCAAAAGCTTTAAAGTGATTATTCAAGTGACCAGTGTGAGAGAGACAAAGATTGAAAATATGTATCTTTACTCGGAAGAAAGTAGAAAGAGACGGAATACGTAAACTCATGATGAGTTAAAAAAAAAAACATAGCCACTCAAGTCCATCTTCATGTTCAAGGATTGAGTGGTCTTTTTGTACTAAATGGAATTACTGCAAACCTCCTTCGAGTTTAAGAAGAAGAGTGAAGTAGGATGAGTTTGGCCGAACCACTATAAAACACACACACACTCTCTACCTACCTACCTACCTACCTATCTTTTACTTACTGCATTCGACTCTCACACAAAGAATTAATACCATCCGGGGTCCTTCGAATATAGTGGTTTTGTCAAGTTTAGTCCTAAACTTTTAAATTGATCACTCGTGGTCCTTTGACTTTCAAATTGTTAACCATCCTTGGTCCTTCAACTATCAAATGTTAACCAGACGTGGTCTTTATAGGAGGACCAGTGTTGGTTAAATTTAAAAATTGAAGGACTATGGGTGGTTACTTGGACCACAGATGGTAACAATTTGAATGTCGAAGGACCACAAATGGTCAATTTGAAAGGTTAGGACTGTTAAGGATTAGACCTATTCTTATGGAGTTTATATTTGTATTTAATTTATTTGTATTTATTTTGGTTGTTGGTTAGAAATACCTTCCACTATTCTCTGTATGTTTTAGCTATAAATACCTTGTATCTACATGAATAATATACAAGCATTCATTCCTTACATGGTATCAAGAGCAGTTCCTCCAACAAGATAAACTTCCCTCAATTTTTTTTTCTTTGTTCAACTATGGCTGCTCCTCTCATTCAACTAAATGCTCCTACCAACTTTCCCATACGGTTAACCCCATCAAATTACTCTGTCTAGAAACGACAGATTGAAACTACCCTTACTGCGCTTGATCTTATCAAGCATGTCAACGGCACTGCGGCTCCGGCTAGATTTGTTGACGAAGGCCGTACTCAAGCCAACCCTCTATATACAGCATGGTTTCGCCAGGATCAAATTTTAATTAGCGCATTACTTGAGAGTTGTTCAGATACACTTCAACCTCTAGTTTCTTCTGCCATCACTGCTCGTGAGGTGTGGACCAAGCTTGCAGCAAGTTGTGTTGCCTCTTCTCGTGGTCGAATTGTATCTCTGAAGTCAAAGTTAGCAAAAAATCCACAAGGCTCTCGTCCGGTTGTAGATTTCTTGCGTGACATGCGCTCTATTGCTGATTCTCTGGCTATTGCACAGAATCCAGTTGAGGAGGAAGATCTTATCGTTCATGTCATTACACAATTGGGTGATGATTTCCATCCGATTGTTGCAGCTGTCCGTGTTCGTGAAACTCCGGTGAGCTTTGATGAATTATCTGATATGCTCACTGACTATGAGCGGCTTCTGAAGGAGCGTGAAGCAGTTTCTCATGATGTTTTGCCTACAGCGAATATCACCCAGCATCGGCCTCCTGGTTCAAGCGCACCGCCAGCGTTTGGGGCTGTAAGTACTCGCCAGAATTTTTTTTCAAGTCGTCGAGGTCGTGGGGGTCATAATGGCTTTCGGCATCAGTCTTCTTCTGGGGGCGATTCTTCTCGCCCTCACAGATTTTGCAAGTTTTGCAATTTCTCGGGTCATGATACTAAGCATTGTCGAAAATTGGCAAAATTCTTGAAGGAGAACAATATTAATGTTGTGGAGGCATAAACTTCTAATAAACCAATTGTGAACACTACTATGGCGGCAACTATTCCACAACAATCCTGGGTAATGGATACTGGAGCCTCACATCATACTATGTCTAGCCCGTCTTCATTACAGTCTCTTCAGGATTACTCGGGCCTTGATGAAATTATGTTAGGTAATGGTACTACTCTTCCCATCTCTCACTCGGGCACTTCCTCTTTGTCTACTCCTTTGCATCCACTTTTGTTATCCAATGTTTTATGTGTTCCGAATTTACATAAAAAATTAATCTCAGTTTCAAAGCTATGCCGCACTAACAATGTTTCGGTTGAATTTTTTGACTCTTATTTCTTGATAAAGGATCTACCGTCGGGGATGTCATTAGTCCGCGGGGAGATCGTCAATGATATCTATTGTCTTCCTGCTTCGAGTCCTGGCCTAGTTAATGTCACTATAAAGTCTCATGTCTCACAGTGGCATCATCAATTCGGTCATCCGTCAAATAAAGTGTTAGCTTCCATTCTTAAATGTAATAATGTTCCTTTTAATTCAGACTCTGTACTTGGACATTCCTGTTTTTCATGCAATATTCATAAAAGTCACAAATTGCCATTTTCTGTTAATTCCTTATCCAGTACAAAACCGTTAGAACTTCTCTACACTGATGTTTGGAGTACAACGCATATGTCTGTCGATGGTTTCCGATATTACCTTATTTTTGTTGATTATTACACCAAGTACATTTGGTTTTATCCGCTTAAACTTAAGTCTGATGTCTCTGTTGTGTTTCCCCAATTTAAACGTCTGGTAGAGAAGTTTTTTGGGCATGATATAGTTTCGATTTTTTCAGACAATGGGGGGGAATATAAAAAATTAATACCACTCTTTAATAAGTTTGGTATATCTCATTTTACCTCGCCACCACATACCCCTGAGCATAATGGGACCGCCGAAAGGCGACATCGGCATATTGCTGAAACAGGGTTAGCATTGCTTCATTTTTCCTCGTTACCTGTTTCGTATTGGGTCCATGCTTTCCAAGCTGCTATTTATTTGATTAATCACATGCCTACTTCTATTTTAGGTGGTCAGTCCCCATTTCAAAAATTGTTTGGTCGGTTGCCTAATTATACTAAATTACGCCCTTTTGGGTGTTTGTGTTTTCCCTGGTTACGGCCTTATGTGCGTACCAAGTTAGATCCAAAATCTGTTGCCTGTGTGTTTCTTGGTTACTCTTTAGGTCAGTCTGCTTACAAATGTTTGGATCCCACTACAGGTCGGATTTATTTGTCTCGGCATGTTCGTTTTCAAGATACCGTTTTCCCTTACCGTGACATGTCTATGCCCCAACCTCGGTTCACTACACCATGTGACTCCTCTACACCAATTTTTATTCCAATACCTTCACATCTCCCAACCCCGTTACCTTTGCCAGTTCCACAAGACACTCCACCGCATGACGCTCCTCCTCAAGATGTGCCTGATCAACCTGTTCCTACTGATGTGTCAGTTTCGGTTCCACCTCAAGATGTGCATGATCAACCTGTGCCTACTGATGTGTCGGTTTCGGTGCCAGTGCCCGCCGATGGGTCAGTTTCAGGCTCGGTGTCTGCCAACGAGTCCGTCTCTATTCCGGTGTCGAGTGTACCATCATCTTCCACTGCTCCTGCTGTTTCTTCTCGTCCTAAGCGAGTTCGAAAGGCAAATCCACGTTACTTCAATGATAAGTTTGTTAATTTTGCAACAACCCATCCAATGCCAGAATCTATTGAGCCCCGCTCCGTTTCTCAAGCTCTCTGTGATGTTAGGTGGAAGCAAGCGATGGTTGATGAGTTTGAGGCATTGCTTCGAAATGAAACATGGGAGCTTGTACCTCGTAGTAGTCATGCTACGGTGGGCTCTAAGTGGGTATTTCGTGTTAAACGTAAACCTGATGGTTCTATTGATCGGTTCAAAGCCCGTTTAGTGGCTAAAGGTTTTTTACAGCAGCCAGGGCGTGATTATTTTGAAACTTTTAGTCCCGTGATCAAACCGGTGACTATTCGCATTATTCTTTCTATTGCCTTGTCCCAAGGTTGGTGTTTGCGCCAACATGATGTCAATAATGCCTTTTTAAATGGGACTTTGTGTGAAGATGTTTATATGGAGCAGCCCCTGGGTTTTGTTAATAAATCTTGTCCAGATTATATTTGTCGTCTAAAAAAAGCCATTTATGGGCTTAAGCAAGCTCCTCGGGCTTGGTACATGGAGTTGGCTAATTTGTTGCTTTCGGTTGGTTTTATCCGCTCGGTTGCCGATCATTCTCTGTTTATTTATAGATCCGGTACATCTATCATTTATTTCTTGGTGTATGTGGATGATATTGTACTCATAGGGAACGACATGCCCACTTTGAACTCTTTTGTCTGTCAGCTTTCACACAGGTTTTCCCTTAAGGATCTTGGTGCCCTTCATCATTTTTTGGGGGTTGAGGTGGTATCGACCTCTACTGGTTTAATGCTTTCACAAAGTCAATATATTTCTGATCTTTTGGAGCAGTTTCAGATGACGGGGGCGAAGGAGGTTGCTACACCTCTATATATGTTCGTCCATCACTTTACGAGATGGTGATGGTGAACCTATGGATGCTCAGTTGTACCGTAGGGCAGTCGGCAAGTTACAGTATTTGGGTATTACTCGCCCAGACATTTCCTTTGCGGTAAATCGCTTGGCACAATTTATGCATGCCCCAACAGAAGCTCACTGGCAAGCCGTTAAACGATTGTTCCGGTATTTGAAGGGAACGTTGTATTTTGGGTTGTTCCTGAGACGTGGTGTGCCACTTACTTTGTCGGTTTATTCTGATTCTGATTGGGGTGCTATTAATGCATCAGGCCGGTCTACGACTGTGTACGTGGTTTATTTTGGTTCAAATGTTGTTTCATGGAAGTCGGCTAGGCAGCGGTCAGTGTCTCGGTCTTCGACTGAGGCTGAATATCGTGCTTTAGCTAATGCTGCTGCAGAAGTGTTATGGATTCAAAATTTTCTTGGAGAACTTGGTGTGGTGCTACGCTCGATTCCTAAATTACTAACGGATAATCTTAGTGCCACGTATGTATGCAAGAATCCAGTGTTCCACTCTAGGATGAAGCACTTAGCACTGGATTATTTCTTTGTTCGTGAACGCGTTGCAGATGGCTCTTTGTGTGTTCAACATGTACGGTCCTCTGAACAGGTGGCTGATTTGCTTACCAAACCTCTTGGACGACAGCTATTTTTGCGCTTCAAACCCAAGATTGGAGTCTCAGACGGATCCTCCATCTTGCGGGGGTGTGTTAAGGATTAGACCTATTCCACTATTCTCTGTATGTTTTAGCTATAAATACCTGTATCTACAGGAATAATATACAAGCATTCATTCCTTACAAGGACTAGACATGGTAAAACCATTATACTCGGACTCTCGGAGGATCCTATATGATATTAACTCCTCACACAAACTACGTACTCACATTTTGACAAGATTAAAACTTATGTGCAAAACATATTAAAAAGGGTAAAAACATTTACTGCTGTGAAAATTCAAAGAAAATTTA
The DNA here is from genome assembly GCA_003576665.1 of Ipomoea trifida. NCBI lineage: Eukaryota > Viridiplantae > Streptophyta > Magnoliopsida > Solanales > Convolvulaceae > Ipomoea > Ipomoea trifida. The sequence continues at coordinate 4,374,118 of CP025649.1, read as the reverse complement.
ATTGAGAAGAGGTAACATTTCGAATCAGTTAATCGAATAGTTAAAATTTTCAAAACGCATGTATTCCTTACCTATAGACTTATAACTTCTCCTATGGGGACCAACTTGTAAGTTATATCGTTTTAGCTTCCTTAAAATGTTGAAGTCAGTTAACGACGTTAACTCTTTTTTTATTTTTGGTAAAAGTTAGTGGTACAAAGTAACCAAATTTGAGGTTTTCAAAAAAAAAAAAAAAAAAAAAAAAAAAAAAAAACCAAATGTGCAGCCGTCACGTTCTTCCTAATACCAAAATTAAATAATTTTTTTTTTCATAAAAGTTGAGTGTTAAGCACGTATATTTCTTTCTTCATCATGTTTCGTGTTTATGTGTATAATTGAAAAAAGATAATTAATTTAACATTTTATAATTTAATTTTAGGTAATTGGCAATAAATTTTTATTAAAATCTCGTACATCAAATTAATTGTGATCAAAAGTGTTGGGAGAAGGAAAGTTAGACCAAAAGTTGGATATAACAATTTTCTCGACTCATAATAGTCATATCACTCTATTTAATTTGAATTATAATTTCACTTAAATACAAAATTAGTCATTTAAACTTAACCTATTTAGCTTGAATTAAGATTTTACTCACAACATTACTCTATTTAATTTGAATTATAATTTCACTTCAATACAAAATTAATCATTTAAAGTTAACCTATTTAGGTTGAATTAAGATTTTACTTAAATAACATATAATAATTAGAAAATACAGTCTCATTTTTAGATAATACTTAGCTATATATATACCTCTGATCTCTATCCCTCCCAATTATTTCCACACCAATCTTAAGCTACAACAAAGATATATAGCTACACGTACAATGGCAGTCGTCGGAAACCGAAAGCAGCTGATGTCATTGCTCCTCCTTTACGTCATCATCACCTCCGCCGTTATCCCGCCTCGGGCGGTGGCGCAGGTAACATGCAGTGCCATCATCCTTACATTTTCACCATGCATGGGCTACGTATTAAATGGCGGGGAGATATCGCAGGAGTGCTGTGGCTGCTTAAAAACAATAGTGGATACTTTAAAAACAAAGCAAGACAGGCAGATCGCGTGCCAGTGCATGAAAGATGGGTTTTCTCAAGTCACGGATGAGCAGCTAAAACGAGCTCAAACTATCCCGGATTATTGTAAAGTCCCCCTCCCATTTCAGATTAGTCGTACGGTCAACTGTTCAGCGGTTCAACAGATCACAGAATGAATGAATTGATTAAAGGAAAAGGACTAAATATGTTGAATGGCATCATGATATATATTTGAAATTTTTCTTTTTAAAAAATTAATTATTTATGTTCTCTTTTTCCTGTGTGGGTGGTAGGGCTGTCAAAGTGGGCCAAAGCTCGCGGGCTGGCCCGCACCCGCCCCGCGATGGGGCGGGTTAGGGTCATGAAAAAATAGGCCCGTGAAAATGCGGGCCTAATGGGACGGGCCGAAATTAACTTGCGGCTCGCGCGGGCTAACCTGTGCGGGCCGTGACCCGGCCCGCCGGCTAAGTAAAAAACAAACTTTAAAAAATATATATATATATATATTCACAGCACATGTGAATATATATATATATTCACAGTGCGTGATATATTCAAATATATATATATTCACACTGGCGTGAATATATATATATTTGAATAGATATATATTCACGCCACTGTGAATATATATATATTAATAATATTACTATTTAAAAAAAAAAAAAAAAAAAAAAAAAAGAGGAAGATGAAAAGCCCGCGGGGCCCGCGAACCCACACGGGGCGGGTTAGGGTTACACAAATTTTGGTCCACGGGCCTAACGGTCCGGCCCGCAAAAGCCCGTCATAAATTTGGTCCGCGGTTGGGCGGGCCAGCCCGCTTTGACAGTACTAGTGGGCAGTAACAAAAATAGTGCCAAAATTAGTTAATCTTATTATAAACTTTAGGATATTATGCAAAAATAATATCTAATATAGACAATGATTTAACGATAAAATATATGACATTCTTTAGTTTGTTTAATTAGTCTGGTGATTGATGAACAATGCCTATAAGTGATTGGATTACTCCTTTGAGCTAGATACAAGTTCTTAGCTTCACTTGTATGACTAATTGATACTCTCTCCGTCCCATTTTGGTTGTCTGGTTCGTTTAACGATGCTTGACTGAAGTTATTTTTAATTCAATTTTTCATAATATTAAGTTTAGTATTAATATATAAAATTTATATATTTAGAAACTACATCAAAAGTACTATTAAACACATAAAATTAAATTTAAAAATAATAAAAATTACTAAAGAAAATAAGCAATGAAGAAAGAGTTGGTTTGACCAATGAATAGTAAATAGGACAAGTAAAATGGGACGGAGGGAGTATTAAATTTATCTCCTCTTATCCACACTCTTATTTTTCCTTTTTGTTACAACAAACAAAGTGGTAAAAGGAAGATTATTTATACGTTATAACATGGAAATTAAATGAATAGCCACATTATCCAATTCAATGTATAGTTAGTGCATCACATGGATGATGGGAGTGGGTTCGAGCCTAATTGAAGTCAATTGTTGACTCTTTGTGCCACTGAAAATATATATGAGCCATATTTGACCAGTAGAACTGGTTAACAAGTTGATTGGATTTTTTTTTAAATATTACTGACTCTATTATAATGCAACGTATAATTATAATTACTTTCTCAACCTACTGAAGCATAAAGACTCAATACTGTTTTCACTGAGGCTCGAACCCACAACCTCCCATATAATTAAGAGTGTAAGTTGATTGGATTTCTTTATTATAATATTTTAATAATTTATTTTTAAACTTAATTATATATAGAAGTTAAGATTTATAAACCACAAGATAAATAATATATAATATTTTAAATACAAAATTTTGAAAACTATTATATTTATCCTTAATCTTGTTATTGTTTGAATGCTTTGGGCTACATGATTTAATTTTCTCTATCATTGATGCTCCCATTGACAAATTGACATACAACCTTAATTAAGCATTCTCCTTAATGAGTTTCATCCCATAAAACCACTACCAAAACAATGACAAGTATTTCACCAAATGGTAGCGACTTTAATGGCCGGGAACACAAGTCACCAAACCCCACAATTTGTTGGTCCTGAGTTAAAAGAAAGTATAGAGGGGTGCAGAGTTGAATAGACTTTTTAAAATTTTTCAAACAATTTTAGCAAAACACAGTTTTTCAAAGAGAGTGCTACTAGTTGGTTAGCTAGTAACAAGCAGCGGAAGTCTTAAAAAAAAATACTTGTAGCGTGCTATGGATAAATTTAAAATCAAATAGCTAAGCTAGACAGCTGAAAAGCGTGTGACTTGTGTGTGTCGATTCAATCAGCAAGTTAGTTCAAATAAACTTAAGTGTGTCGATTCAATAAGCAAGTTAATAACCGCCACTAAAATTTTTAAAAATAAATAAATAAAAATATTTAGCGACACTTAATAACCGCCACTAAGATTTAAAGGAACAAATAAATAGGTATATTTAAAAGCGGTTTTGAAACTACCGCTAAAAGCAAAATAAAATACCTCATTTTGGAAGCGGTTACAAAACCACCGCTAAATGCAATGCCGGTCACCAATTCCCGCGGTTGTCTATAACCGCCGCTAAATCTTTCGTGACACACTATTTACTCACGGTTGGAGAACCGCCTCTAAACAATTTAGTGGCGGCATGATAATCTCGTTGCCGACCTATATCTTCGTTTTGTCATTAAATATTAATAATGATAATACCAAATTATAAGCAAATGATAAGTGCAAAAGATGCCATCTTTATAAGGTTATTATCGGATCGTCTAGTGCACAATTTGTAGCTTTTGTGTTTGACTTGCCCATTTATTGCGTTAGAATGCTTCATATTGCCATTGGACCCGTTCCACGCTTGGTTAATCATTTTGTAGGTAAAAAGATGGGCAAAAAGGCAGAAAATGGCTAGATTTCGAAGAAGGATTCACGAGTCGAAGTTGGAGTGCGAAATACACCATGGACACCAGGTGGACGCCCAGTGGACGCCCAGTGGACGCGCGTCCAACGCGCGTCCACCAGGCGTCCACCCTGCGTCCAATTTTTCGCTCTCTGAAGTTTGAAGTCTGTGCAGCAGTCTGCTGTGGACGCGCGTCCACCCGGGCGTCCATCAGAACCCTCTCTGAAGTTGAAGTCTGGAAGCATTTATCGCAGTGGACGCCCGTGGACGCGCGTCCACCTGGCGTCCATCGCGGAACTTGCGGTTTTGCGATTTTAAAAGGGGAATTGAGCCATTTTTCAGGGAATCCTTCACACTTCAGTTTTAGATCACTTTAGAATATTTCTCTCTCTAGGATTAGCCTAGAGAGATCTCCCCCAATTCACTCCACATTCCAATTCACTCCACATTGCAATTCTTAGTTTAGATTAGATTTAGAGAAGATTTCCATTGTGCAAGATTGTAATCTACATTCAAGTTCAATTGAGTCAATTCAAGTTCAATCAATCTTCATTCAATTCTAGCTAAGTCTTCCTTTTAATTTCTTGCTATTACTTTTGTCTTTTGCTATTTCAATTCAAGTATGATTAGATAGATCTTTGTGGATTTGGATTGAGCAATGTTGTATGGATTTCTTGAGCTTTGAATTGATAATTAGGTTTTGCAATTGCTTTGATTATGAGTTTGATTGTGTGAATGGTGATCTTCTTTGACTCTTGTGTGGGAATGATCAACCTATATGAGAGATGTTTGGAGAAGGAGTCTCACTTATGAGAGTAGGGATACTCCTTAGCCTAGCCTAGCACTTTTCCTTCCCACCTTTGAGAAAAGGGGATTGGAAGGCAAATAGCACACCATGTGTTCGATAATTTGCCTCACCTAGCCTAGTTGCCATGAGAATGGGACTATGGACTAGATGATAGCCAATGACACGAGAGTGGCGTTGGCATAGTTGTCTTGCCTCATTTTCATTATCTAAGTGTTGCTAGCCTAGTATCTTAGGAAATCAAGGATACCTATATGAGTTGCAAGATCCAAATCCTCCTTTCCATTGATTGTTTCCCTTGTTTGTTCCTATTTTCATGATATCTATGCACCTTCCTTACCTATGTTGGGTTAGCTTTCAAACACTAAACCACTTGTGCTTAATCCCCTTACCGCTTGAGTTCCCTCCTTGCCATCCTTTGAGAACGATACTCGGAATCTTTCCGTTTTAACATCTACTCCTTTCCATCCACCGCGCGAAAACTACACTCTTCACAAAAACAACATTCGAACCGACACCCCATCCTTACTTTGAATGTAAGTTGGCTCAGACTTATCCTGTCGTTGTGAATTGATTGGAAATTGTAATGTTTGAATGTTTTGTTATTGACTTTTTTTTTGTTTTTCTTGACATGAACATGGGCATAATCATGACTAATTACATTTTGGTTAAATCTTTATATTATCTCAGATATTTATTTATTAATTTTGAGATAATATCAAAAAGTTTAAAATGAAGTGTGTGTTCTCACATTCTTCCCCTATAAATAGAGGTATTCATCTCATTCTCAATCATAACATTGAAGCTAAGCTCTGGAGAGGTATTCATTTCATTCTCAACCATCACATTGAAGTTCTGCAGAGTTATTCATTTCATTCTCAATCATCACAATCATCACATTGAAGCTCTGCAGAGCTATTCATTTCATTCTCAATCATCACATTGAAGCTCTGCAGAGCTATCATTTCATTCTCAATCATCACATTAAGCTCTGTAGAGCACTTTTTAGAAGATCACGCCACTTGAATTCCAAAGGTCCTTCAGAGTGGAACGATAGTTTTTTTTTTTTTTTTTTTTTGAGTACTATTGGCTCTGTTACAATGTAGTATCTGTTCATAGCTACTTTTCTCAACCAAATGAAGCACAAAGAGCCAATATCGCCTTCACTGAGGCTCGAATCCACCCCCTCCCATGTGGGGATACAACCGGTGCCACTAGACCATATTAAAGTCTTTGGCCAGTGGAATGCTAGTTAAGAATCAGGGAGTTTTGTACCCACATTTTAGACGAAACTTGTTGTAACATATACACAATTTTCGGACTTATAGAAGTGCATTCAGGTGCAAACCACTTTTTTTTCAACTTGTATGATTGTCAGATTCATTCTTTAGAATAAATTGTTTTGTGGTTGATTTTCGTAAATGATTGAACATTGAAGTGCAAGTCAAGTGTATTACAAATGCAAGTCATCAAATGTATTATAATTCCATAAAACGAAGTATTATTATAATTACCTACTAATCATTATGGTAGTTAAGGAATTAATTATATAAATATTAGTATAATTAACTAATAATTATTATGTTAATTTAGTTAATAATTAAACAAGTATTAGTATATTCGAAAAAAAAAAAAAACAGGTATTAGTATATTTACAATTATACATGGGTCATTGAATTTATTTTAATAATTACAATTAATTCATTCTTCTTCCAACAATTAATTTATTCATATATGGAAGAAGATGAGTAAAAAAGAAGAAGTTAAAGACGATATGGTGAAAATGAATATACTTACAGCACGTTTGGTTCACGGAATGAATTTTAAGGGAATAGGAATGCTATTCCATAAGGAATGGAATAGGTAAGGAATAGAATATGAATTGTATTTCAGCGTTTGGTTCGCGAAGGAATAGACTTAGGAATTGTATTCCAGCGTTTGGTTGGTTAACGGAATAGAAATGGAATATATATGTAAAAGACATAAATGCCCTTGTACAAATTTATTATATTATTATTATTATTATTATTATTATTATTATTATTATTATTATTATTATTATTATTATTATTATTATTATTATTATTATTATTATTATTATACAACGTAGTACTATTTTTTTTTTTAGTCTAGCTTGGACCGTGTTTATTAGCAATTTTTCAAGTTGGTTGAGCAAGTTTGTAGGCTGCTTTTTGAACACATGGTCAGGATTAATTTATGGGAAAGCATCAGCATATATTTAGACAGAATGGTTATTTGAAGAGGCTATATAAAGTGATGAAATTGGGTTTCATCTCACGCCTTCCAGTAAAACTACAAGGAGATTATTTTTATATTGGTTATGCTTTCCATGCTAAAATGATGAATTAGGCTATATATAGGTATGTGCAATGGCGGAAGGAGATATGTGCGATGATAGAGAGAAAGTTGCGATGCGATGAATTTTAGAATAGTAAGCCTAAAAAATAGGTTTAACAAATACACATGTGTGTATGTATGCATAATAATTAATAATAATAATAATAATAATAATAATAATAATAATAATATTATTATTATTATTATTATTATTTGTGTGTTTATATATATATATATATATATATATATATATATATATATATATATATATATATATATATATATATATATATATATATATATATATATATATATTATTATATATTATATTATATTATATTTATATATACCATTTAATAATTATAATATTATACATGTACAAAGGGTATTTTTGGTATTTATCATGTAAAAGCTATTCCCAAGAGCATGGGAATAGCTAATACCATAGTCCCCCCAAAGAATGGCTATTCCCTTTGCAAAGGTAATAGCTCATTCCTTGGAATGCCATTCCCATGATTAAATGAACAAAACAAACAATGGAATAGGTCATTCCAAGGAATGCTATTCCATTCCTAACCAATTCCATGAACCAAACATGCCATTAGGGTATAAAAGTTTAATTGCCTAATATTAATTGTCTAATAATTATTGTGGTAATGAAGCTCAACATGGGTCGTTGAATTTATTTTTATAATAATTACAATTAAATTGTTTCCCCATTTTCTATAGTTATATTAGTAATAATATAATAACATAAATCATATTACATATCGGCCGCTGGAAATCATCAGATTTCCGACCACCCAAAAGTGGTACGTCGGAAATGCCTGTTCCCCACTTTTCCGGCCAAATTGGGTGTCCGGAAAAAACCTCGTCGGTAATTCCGACCACTTTCTAAAAGTGGTCGAAAAAAAACGACCATCAAAACAACCATGCGAATCTGGATTTCCTGACCACCGGTGGTCGGAAGCTGGTCGGAAATTCCGACTACCTTGGTGGTCGGAAAACTGGAGGCAATAAATAAAAAAAAATCATTTCACTATAGAGAATCCCTCTGTAGTGAAATGAATATATATATATATATATTGCTGCACGTTTGTAAGATAATTGTTGAAAAACATATACACATTTCATGAAGAGAATACATTCATACAATTGAAAATTTAAAACAATCTAAAATTTAACTTCTTATTTAATCCCCAAACTATTACATCTATGCATACTGTCACCAACATTGGACCACCGGAGGAAGTGTGCAGTCAATCTGCAAACAATCACAAAAAATAATAAGTTTCAGATAGTAGAGTCAAAATAAAGGTAGCAACTCTTGATTGTAATAGCAGAAAACACATGCAATAAAATTGATTGTAAAATCGATATCAAAAGTATATTAAAATATTTTGGTTTCAAATCCTAAATATTTTAATATAATTACGATTTCCATATATATCATTTTAGCACTCAAAAAAAAATCCTAATCACATGCAACCTCCGGCTAAATTAGCATGTATAACTTTGATAAAAATTAATAATGAGTGTGTAATTTATAATGTGTTTCCTATTTGAATTATTTTATCAAATTAATTTTGTTTCATATTTTGTTATGAATATTTTTATAAAGTTTTGATGTGATGTTTTATTTTTCGCCTATATGCAATAATATTTATAACTATATTTCTTATATGTAACTTTGATAAAAATTAATAATGAAATGTGTAATTTATAATGTGGCTTCTATTTGAATTATTTTATCAAATTAATTATGTTTCATATTTTGTTATAAATATATTTTTTAAATGTTTTAATGTGTTTTATCTTTTACCTATATCCAACAATATTTATAACTATATTTTTTAAACTATATCTTTTGTTTTAATGTTCGCCCCACTGGAAAAAATTTCTGGCTCCGCCCCTGATGACTATTATATATCAACGTATTTCTTTATTTTTGTCCATAAGAAAAAAAAAAGATCACATATAAATGGACATGTAGTAAGTGATACGGAAAAATACGGAGGCAATACGAAGACAAGAATGTAGAATAAAAATGTTGTATTATAATAGGGCAGAAAAACCCAAGTGGAATACAGGGGGGAAATTCGGGCCGATCTAAGCTAGCTCGGGCGGTCGGCAGTGGGCTAACAAGGCTCCGAGGCAATGAGGCTGATCGTCTCTCCCGATCTCCAAAAGTCCCTTCTCTCTTCCATTAATGCGGTATTTATACGTACGGAAGATGGCAAGTTCCGTTCCTTCGGCATGATGAACACGTGTCGCCCATGCAATGGACCGACTTTAGGCGATGGAATTAACATGCACGTGGTGTCTTTGATTAGACCCTTGATAGCTGTCAACACGGTCGGCTACTCGGAAGTGATGAAGGTGCTCGCCGACCTTTTCTAATGAAACCGAGGGAAACTGTAAGGGCCAGATCCCTATGGTTAACCGCCCGACCCTAGATATTCGGGTCGGGTCTTCTAACCCTCTCGCTGCTCGGGGGAGGCTTATATGGTCTACGGTCTACGGCTCGGCTCTCATACTTAGGGTGGATATTTCCTATCATAAGTGAATATAAAATATTAAGTGCGGGCATGTAGGGATAGCAATGGGTCAGGGTGGGCTACATCCATCACCCGACCCACCTTATATTTTCTCCACCCACCTCACCCCTAACCTGCATCGGGTGGACTTATTCAAAACTCATCCTCACCCCACCGGATGCGGGTGCCCGCCAGCCACTTATCATCTTATTATTAATTTTTTAAATAATATTTAAATTATTTATGCATAGTAAAATCATAAAATCCATTAGTTATACGTATTAAAAAAATATTAAAAACATCCAAATATAATAACTAAATTTAAAAATAAACTTAGTAATTTAAATATAAAAACTAGCAAAAAGTTACCTAAAGTTATAGAAAATTTTATAATAAACTACATACTATTACTTATTTTACTATTCTGTATTTTTTATATATGTACACACACACACACACACACATACACATGGTGGATTGGGTAGGGTTCTAGGCGGCTTTTGTACATAGAACCCAATCCAACCTGACCCACTGTGTATTTACTTTAATTTTAAGACCCACCCCGACCAACCACCTACACTCACCCAAAAAAATTCGACTCATGCGGGATAGATTTGGGTGGATAATATCCACGGGGCGGATTGAATTTGCTATCCCTAAGTGCATGGGCTTTAATTACTATCAATTTTAATCATTTAATTATTACAAAACATATAAATATATTTCGTTGCTATCTACACTAAGTGTTAATACATACATACATACATATATATATATATATATATATATATATATATATATATATATATATATATATATATATATATATATATATATATATATGTTCACATGAGGACCCATAATTATAAAGGATTATGAGGATCCATCACAATCATCCAAATCATAAGAGTTAATGGCTGAGATTAGTTAGGATAATGAGAAGGAAACACGCTGCTAATTACAATCAAGGGCAAATAAGAGATTGCACGTGAATTATGATTACTGTAGGATTACAATTAACAAAAAAATAGGAGATGGTTTCATATATAAATAAGGAGACCACTGCTACTAGTTTTCTTCTCCAACGCTACTACTGTCGGCTATCATTGGAGGCTTTGCGGAAATTGGGAAAACAACAGCGAATTAGGAAACTAAACAAGTAAGACCGTCTGCAATGGAAGTAGATGGAGAGTCGAATTTCGAACAAAACTACGATGCGGCGAAAGAGCACGGTAGGTTCGTTCTCAAAACTGCAGTAGTTATAATATGTTTGATAACTGATGAATTCCATGAAAGCGGTAGGGGAAACCAGTGGTTGCATTGATCTAGGCACTGAAAGAGTTGAAAAGCTTATATATACCATCGTGTGCCTGAGGTCTTTAAATCGTGTGCCTAATATTTATTGGTTGTGTGACTAGCGTTTATAAGACTATGAATACATCATGAACAGACTGAAATTAAGAAAAGAGAATAGATTGTATAATATCAGTTGCATTAGAACGAACACGTGAATATGCATATTACATAGTTGCATGAATATGAGAAGGTGGATACAGGTGGATCATGATAATAATACTAGGTTGGACACCAATGTGTAAGAAATAATGTTTAATTGTATGGCTTTTGTTTTGGGTCGTTATTGGCATGAAGTCAACTTATTTTTGAAAAGAATGAAATAAAGAAACAAAGCAATGATTAACTCAAATGCATGAATAGGGATGTCTTTGGTGAAACAATTTCGCGATTTGTGTGCCATGTAGTGATATAATGTGTGCCTCTATATATAAATCATGTGCCCAGATATACAGGGAACAAATCCCGAAGCCCGACACGACTTCCGTAATTGTCCCTTTAACCCAAACAAAAAGAAGAATCAAACTAAGAAAGTGAAGGCATAGGTATAGAGAAGATCAACAAGCAATGCTACATTGAAAAAAACTTTGATTTATTCCAACGCAGGCACAAAACACATCCATTAAGGTCACGCGAGATAAAGTAAACATGCAAACAACATATGAAATCTACCCTTGGTTACATTTCTGATTAGTTTCCATATTCGAGTTTGATTATAATGCACGCTAGGCACAGAGCAATTGATCTTTATATTGGAGGCTCCAATAAGATAAAAACAGTGTAGAGGGCTGGGGAAGTAAAGTACGACAATTGTACATGGATAATTACATATTTTTTTTGGTCATATAATATCTTGCCGATTGAACTTGAGGCACACAATTTTCTTATTGTTACCATTAACCGAACAAAAAGAGCTTTTGATTATGATATTCATCATTACTCCAAAACATGAA
>CP025649.1:4329391-4347193 GCA_003576665.1 Ipomoea trifida | reverse complement strand
ACGTACTTATATGTTTCACTGTGTTGTCATACTTTAACTAAATATATGTTTTAGAAAACCTTTATTTAAAGTTTGGGTGATCCACGGATCTCCTTGCTTAGCCGTTGTGCTAACTACACTTCAATGTGTTGCTTTCAGATGGAGTCCAGCGTTAGGTCTTGCAGTCCGACGAACTCCCCTCGTTCGTCGGAAGATGTAAGTCGTGGCATGGACTACGACGTTTGTGCAGCAGATGATTGGCGCCGACCCTTATGCGCCTGGCTATGCTCCTACAGCTCCCAACAGCTCACCGGCAGTAGATAGTGTTCTTCCTATTCCTGATGGTCCTGATGTACAGGCCACTTTTTGGTTTTTACCCCATCGAGGTGCTGGTAGGAAGTAATCCCTTAGAGTTTATAGTCTATTACCCTTACCCTTGGGACCCAAGTCCTCCCGAGAGTTGGGAGGAGTGGTCTATGGTTATAGTCGCTTCCCGGTTCCTAGACCATATCACATGGTATGAAGGGGAATGGCACCTTGTCTGGGGTGAGTTTACGGGTCCGACGTATCTCCAGATCGTGTAAGCAGGTTGCACGGAAGGTCGGTAGGGGTTTAGTCCTTTTTGTGTAAATATTTTGTAGCCAGGGGAGAGACTGACCTTGGTTAGTAGGGACATGTATGACTTTAAACTTATGTTGGCCTTTAGGCAAAACTTTTGGGTACTTACTTTGTAAATATTTATATATATATATATATATATATAATATAATATATATATATATATATATCTTGCATGTTATTTCAAAATGAGTGACTGTGGGTGTTGAGTAAGTTTCTTTTAGCCTGTGCACCTGAAGCGGGGTCTGTCAAGGGAATGATAGAACTTGTTTTGGGTGTGGCGGTAACACCTTGGGTTGTACGGCAAGCCAGACACCTCAGGACGTACGGTAAGCCGGCCCGAGGGGTGTTACACCTCAAGCGTTCCTTTCGTTCGACCATGCGAGCTTTCGCAGCACGCCGAACCCGTTAAGCCAATCGTGGAGAGGATCGCCGGCGAGCTGGAGCAGAGTCATTTCGTTTGGGTCCCATGGATGTCAAAAGTAAGTATGAAACGTGGGAAGGTGAGAAAATATGGAAATGTAAGCGCTATTTATAGGGAGGGGATTTCCTTGAAAATGACGTTATACAGTTGCACTTGAGTGAATGTAGTTAAGGCGATGTGACAGTGTTAGGAGCTCGATGTTCAATAAAAGATAAGGATCGAGGGTAGTTAATGCACCGGACTTGACCAGTGATGGGACGTAGAGAAGATAGAACAAAAAGGTGAAAGCTTGGGCGGGAACGAGTGATGGCCACGAAGGAAGAAAGCTCGAGGCCTAGTTGCAAGTATTTTTTTCGAGTCATGTTTCGCGTAACTCGGGAAAGTGAGGGATTGGGGGGAGTAAAAAAACATTTTCTAAGTAAGCGGAAAGCGAACGAGTTAGAGTGGTGAGAGGATGAGACGATGATGGGAGCCGAGTTATCAATACTTTTCCGAGACGTGCTTCGCGCAACTTGGGAAAGTGAAGGACTAGGGAGCAAAAATTATCTAAGGATGGAAAAGCAAAACATTTCCCCAAGTCGTGCTTCACGTGGCTAGGGAAAATGAGGGACTAACTGATGGGGAATGGGCTAAGGCTCGATACCTGAAGCTCAGCATAAGAGAGAGGGACGATCGAAGGGAACGATTGGAAGGCAGGCTTGGAGAACTCAAAAGAAAGGGTGACGACGTGTTGACAGTCGGCCGATGATCGGTCGATCGGTCACGAATTTGTTAATGAGGTTCAGTGGACAGCTTTGTGCAACACGTTCAAGGAAGAGTTTGAGAATGAAAAGAATATGCTTGGTGGTTTTTCGAGTGATGAGTCGGTCTGATCGACCTAGAAGGCCGGGGCCGAGACGGAAAAGGCGGTGTGTGAAGGGCGGTCGATCGTGAGGTTTCCTAAAGGTGTTTTTAGAAGGTTTCTTAAAGGCAAAGGCAGAATCATGCGGAAGATATGGAAAGAAGGTTGAAATAGATTAACGAAGTATCAAAATGTAATAAGGAAAGAAATCTCAACTTGTATGTGGTAGTTTAGGGTTACGAAAGGGAGAAATCCCTCTTAACTTGCATAAATAGGGGATTAAGGCCTTGAGAAAGACTAAGCAATTCATAATACAAAGAGGGCCGAAATGTTGCTCTAATTTTATTCCAAAACACTTAATCGATTTTCCGATAGTGTTGGCCTGCCATTCGACCCTCCGTGATTGGTAAAACCAATAGATATAATTATCACAACTTACATATTAAACAATTTGCAGGGCATGTGCATCCTTTTCCTTACAAAAGTGAGGCTTTATTGAAATATTGAGCACACGACAACAACATAGCCATTATATATATAATATTATTCAAGAAGTCCAAAGCACCATCTACATGGATCGGATGGTAGAAATGAAGCACGAAGAATCAATGTTCTAGTTGAGATTCGAACATGTGACCTTCCATTTCCGAGAGCCACATAAGTGTTAATGAGCTACAGGCTACTTGGCATTGATTAATATAATATTAATTTCATAAGTACTTGATAAATTCAATCACAACTTTGACGGAGTTGTCGGCGGCAAGCGAAGTGAAGGTGGCAGCCTCGTTAGAGTCAGCAGATCCGCCGCCAGCTAAGTCAGAGAGTGCCCTAATGACAATAAAAGGCACCTTTTGCTGGTAGCAAATAAGGGCCACAGCGGCGCTCTCCATTTCCACAGGGCTCACTTGGAACTTATTGTATATGAAGCTCCTATATGCGGCATTGTCTAGGTAGATGCTAGCACTTGTTCCTCTTGCCACTCTGGCCACTTTTGGGGTATGTGCCAAACATGTTGTGGAGTTCACGCAACCTTCTAGTTTTAATCCCTAACAAAAGAAAAGAAAATATCCATGTAAATATATTTGTTAAGTTGATCATGCCTCTAAGCTAAAATGTTAGTTGAAACAACTAAAAAGTAAAAAATGTAGGTTGGCCTGAGACGGCTGAGAGAGAACATTTTTACTATATCATTTAAACTTTTTCTAAAAGGAAAGTGTATATATAATTATATATGCTAGTGCAAACCTACTCCACATTTCAATGTGAGACAAATGCTACTTCTAAACCTTATTCCCAACTCTATTTTCCAATTCAAATAGGTTTACTTTGAGAATGAATTTCTTAATCATCCATTATTCATTTTGAGCATTTAGACGGTACAGTATGTCAATTTCTTAATCTCACTACAAAGAACTTGAATCTACTTGGACTTGACGCACCACAAAATAACCACTTAAAATGTCATGTTTACTAAAAATTACCAACAATTATATGCCTAGCTATGGCATTGTAAACGTTACCTCTAAGTGTTTGGCAATTTGGTAGTAATGTTGGTCAACAGGTACCCAGAAAATATGTTCCCTCTCCTCTGGGGTGCCAGTAACAGGGAAGACTTCTTCAGGCTGGTACCAAACATTGTTCAGGAGATTGTCATGTTTCTTGCAGCTTGACACCTTTGTGGAATACTCTGAAAATTTAAGATACCCAATTTTTCTAGTGTAGTCTCCATTCACTTCAAGTGACAGTTCATTTTCTGGACCATCTCCAAACCTCTGCACAACAAAAGACACACTAGTCATATTATTGAGTTATCATGATTTACATCATCACACATATTCTGTCAAGTCGGAGTGTGAGGGGTTCTTGAAATTGAGGATTCTATCTTTTGAGAGAAGTAAAGATGAACTTTTTGAATTGTGGTTAGTTCAATTTTCCAATAATTAATTTTTATTTTTTATTCCCAATTTAAAGAAATATATAAGCTAAGGGTCTTTAAATTTATTTTTCGAAATTTTAATTTCTCAGAAAAAATAAATAAAGAATTTCTCACATAATAAATGCATCCTAATGTTTCTAACATATTTATCTAATTGCCGCTAGCCAACCTTTTTTATTTTTAGTACTATTGATTCTGTTACAATGCCGCAATATCTATTCATAACTACATTCACTTAGCCGACCTTATTAATTAAGCCAAAAACTCTAATAAAGTCAAATGAGGACAAATTAAATATATAGAATAATGAATGTGTAGTACATACTTTCATTATATCCCACCAAAAAAAAAAGATACTTTCATTATATCATTAATTTATTTTTTTTTAACTTAACTAGGATGTCCCCATATCACCTTTCAAAAAAAAAAAAAAGGATGTCCCCATATCATTAAATTTTATAGTACTTAGTAAGAAACCATCCATTATTCAATCAGTATCAAAGCAAACAAAAAGCTTTGGATTTGAATCTCCATACTACCCACTGGCCACTACCCAGTACCCAACAATAAAAATATTTCTACATTTTGACGGACGTAAAATTTTCATCCCATACACATAAGAAAGTGTAACGTCCTAAATGAATACAAAGAGTTAATTCCATTTTTGGTCCTAGATTTATGAGTGATAGTCCACTTTTTACTCTTGTTTATAAGAACATTCACTTTTGGTTCTAGTATTATTGTGACATGACCATTTTTAGTCCTCTATCAGCAAAGCAGTTTAAATCTCTTTAAATACAATGACATTTCGTTCTTTAATTATAGATTTTTTTCAAAAAAAAAAATAAACATAAAAATATAGTGGGTCAATCTAATTAATTTGTATAAAAAAGATCCAAAATGTCCTTGTATTTAACGATATTTCAACGATTTTGTTGACAAATGACCAAAAATTGTAATGTCACAATAATACTAAGACTAGAACCAAATAAAAATGTTTTAATAAAAAAGTAGACAGCCACCTATTAATTTATAATCAAAAGTGAAATTAACTCAAATAATAAATGTGTCGGCTTATATTATCGGTCAACAGCTACAAAAGCTAAATTGAAAGGAGCGAAATGGGTATAAATGCTACTATATATAAAACATTTCAATGGTGGCCTAGTTCAATAAAAGAAATGCCACTTTTTCCTCCCCGCCTTATAACAATCACATTTGTAAATTTTTGAAGGGTTTTTCAGAGAAA
This sequence comes from Ipomoea trifida, assembly GCA_003576665.1. Lineage (NCBI taxonomy): Eukaryota > Viridiplantae > Streptophyta > Magnoliopsida > Solanales > Convolvulaceae > Ipomoea > Ipomoea trifida. The sequence goes on along the minus strand of CP025649.1, from coordinate 4,342,146 downwards.
AATTTAAAGATGAGTTTTTGAACAAATGGAGAAGGTAGTATTTTTTGGAGTTTTTATTACTGTAAAATCAATTTTTTTGTGGGTCACATTCTTGTACAACTTGATGCGCAAAACACGCGTTTGATACATTGTTGCGCCTAGCACGTGCACGCGCCATTCTAGGCTCGTAAGCGGGTCTATTTTTTATTCAATTTTTTTTATTATTTTTGTCAGAATTATTTTTTTTCTTTTTGTTTCCCCCCCCCCCCCCCCCCTTTTTTCTCTCTCTCTCCTCTCTCTTAGTTGGCATGACAAAAAATCCAAAAAATCATAACTAATGAGGTTGCTCTTACTAACTTTACCAATTTTTTTGTTTTTAAATAACTAAAACATCATAAAGTACAATACCATTAAATTATAGAGTAATTAATAAATTAAACAAGAGTTTATTCAAGAAAAGAAATAAAACAAAATAAAATAAACCTGCCAATTCCAAAGAGCAGTGTGTGACCAATACTGGGGAATAGCAACATCTCCAATATTAAGAGATGGGTTAGCATTTCCAGCTATTCCATAATGCACAACCCCATTCACATTGAACAAGCTCAACAGTAGCTGTGTGGTTATGCCTGCATTTAGCTGAGTGGGAAATATAATCACACACCAAAAATAATCATCTCTTCTTTGTTTTTTTTTTTCTTGAAAAGATAATGAAATTAAAAAATACTATATATCAAAGTTCCAAGATTTAAATACCATGGCAAGTCCAGTCATAACCAATATCACAGGCTTCTTCTCAATTGTTCCAAACCGGAATCTCCTCCCTTAATCACCCAAATAAACAGACGAATACAGGAAATGTTAGGGTGTGTTTGGTTCAAATATGTGAATCATAATAGAAATGATAATCAAATACTTTGTATTCATAATAGTTTTAAGTAGGACTGTAGGAGTCATGTTGTTTGGTAGTAAATATGTATTAGAATCAAAATAATTAATCAATTAATTAAAATAAATATATAAAAATAAAACACACACACACATACATACATATATACATATATATAGATAGATATATTAAAATTTCATATTTAATGCCGGGACAATCGTCTTTTAATTTATTTTTCTCTCTTATTTTTTATTCCATTGTTAAAAAGGAGAGAAATAAAAGAGTAATGGATTTTGTAATTACTAAAGAATTTGAATCCAATAGTAGGATATCGTAGACAAACAAACATGATAATGTGTATCTAAACCTATTATCGGGTGCAAAAGTCTCTAACCGAACACCACCTTAATTTGAGCCACCATTTATAAACCATAAAAAGAGTTTTGTTATAGTAGACAGTATTTGGAAGAAGAGACCAATGTTCGAAACTTGGTAGTTGTAGTGTGGGATTATACTCAAAGCAGGTAGATCCCCTGTGCATATTGGCATTTGGCCTTGTCTAGTGAGCTATTGAGTTACCATGATTTACCTCCTCCCATATACTCTGTTGGGTTGGAGTGTGTAGGGCTCTTGGGATTCGGGATTCAACATTTTTGGGAGAAAGAAGAAAAAGAGTTTAGTTATAAATATGTTTTTAATGATAACAGTAATAAGAACAGTTACCAGCATAGTCAATGGTAAGATTTGAAGGAACAAAACTTGGGTGTTGGAGAAGAGGGTTCATCTCAAATAGGTTAGGAATGACCAACCCAATGTAAGGGCCTTTCTTGTTAGCCATGTTGATCAACTTTCTTGTTTTTCCATGCACTTCTCCATTTGCTTCTTCTACGGACGTTGCAAGAATCACCAGACCTAAAATCACAAGGGCTTTGAAAATGGCCATTCTCTTCCACTTTCTTTTGGAAAATTAAACAAAGCGGCTAAGATGGGGTTTGAAGTCTAAGAGGGGAGTGTGAAGATTGAGGCTAGCTATATGGGGAAAAAAAATACATAGAAAATAAGCCAATTGCCACGTGATGAATTTTTTATTTTTTATTTTTTATTTTTTATTTTTTTAAAAAATAGAATCATGAAGGGAGACAAGGAAATCCATTAAAGAAAATTTGAAGAATATAAAATCAAGGTAGGTGTATAGGGTGAGGTGGAGGTTAATAATTACGGATTAACAAATTCATGCTACGTACATGTGTAGTGTGGGAGGTTATTGGGTTCCGATAAAAGAAGAATTAATATAACAAACAACAATTATTAAAATCTGAATGTATTTATTAATTATTTAAACTTTAATAATTTTACCAATAAATTATTATGATTCATAATGGCGTAGTTCAGAATTTTTTTGGTGGGGTCAATTTGTTGCGTGCTACACTACTATAATAGAATTTCAGAATTGAACATTCTTGTGGAAATAATTTGGTTTGAATAATTTGTTTCAAATTAAGAAATAACTTGACAGGAAAAAAAAAAGGCGTGAAAATGATGAGTAGATACGATGAGAACTATTGTGTTGTATTCAATTACTCAATTCAATATTGTACAGGTTACATGTATATATACATATAAGAGAGATACAATACAGTAGAACTAAGACCAATAATGTGACTCAACTATGTATAGTCCTAATACTCCCCCTCAAACGGAGGGTATGTCAATAGCCTGCAGCATGTCTCTCAAGAAAGAACATCTAGGACCTGTCAGGGGTTTAGTGAAGATGTCTGCAATCTAATCTTTTGTAGAAATAAAGTTCACTTGGATGTCTCCTGCATCAACTCTGTCCCTTACAAAGTAATAATCAATTTCCACATGCTTCGTACGGGCATGCACTACAAGAAAAATGCTCATAGACAACGGTTTTTAACCGTTGTCTATAAGGTAAAATTTCTGTTGTTGAAACCGGTGTTGTTGTAAGTCCCGCGCAAAGACAACGGTTTTTAACTGTTGTCTTTTCTAGAAAAGACAACGATTAAAAACCGTTGTCTATTGAGTGTTGTTGAAGCTGGTGTTGTTGAAAGTCACGCACATAGACAACGGTTTTTAACCGTCTTTTCTAGAAAAGACCACGGTTAAAAATCGTTGTCTATTGAGTGTTGTCGAAACCGGTGTTGTTGTAAGTCCCGTGCAAAGACAACGGATTTTAACCGTTGTCTTTTCTTGAATGACTACGATTAAAAACTATTGTTGAAATTAGTATTGTTAAAACGTCAAATTAATTATTTGATAAATTTTTACAAACGCTACAATTAGCAGCATTTGCATATAGCATTTTGAGAAAAAATAATTTTTCTCAAAGCATCTCTAATAAATAAAATTACTTTAAAAAACGTTGAAGTTGAGGTTCGAACCCTCAATGAGATTGGAAAATAATAGAGCCTTGAGGCTCCTTAAATAGGAGCCTCAAGGCTCTATTCCCACTTCTCCCACCGATGTGGGACGGTGGGAGAAGTGGAAAACATAGAAGGAAGCAGCAAATTGTTTGCTGCTTCCTTGAGTTCCTTCTATGTTATTGTTTTTTTTTTTTTAATTTTGATTTTGATTTTATAAATATATTATTAAAGTTAATTCTATTTTTTGTCTTAAATTTATATGTGACAGTTCACTTTAGTCCCTTTTTTATGAGAACATTCAGTTTTGGTTCTAGTATATATTATTATTGTGACATGACCATTTTTAAAGTTGGTCATCTATCAATAAAAACAACTTGAATGTCATTAAATAAAAAAGGTATTTCGATTTTTAATTATGAATTTAAAAAAAAAACATAAAAAATATAGTGGGTTAACCTATTACACAACGTTGTTCATTATTATTATTATTCAACCTATTCATGTTATTATTATTATTATTATTATTATTATTATTATTATTATTATTATTATTATTATTATTATTATTATTATTATGTGTACCCTTTTAGGTCATTTTACATGTTAATCGCTAACCTAAACAGCTAATTTTATCAATTTTTTTTACAAAACAATAATATATATTATCCGTTAGTCAAACCCGCTAATACAATTCGTTGGTTAAATAAAACCATTGTCTAAATAAAAAACGGGTGCATGTGCATAGACAACTATTTTAATAACACTAGTACAAAAATGACTTTAAATATAAGACAATTTGCGTCCGTAGTTAAAACACCGGACGCATAAAGTGACGCGGTGACATTTTTGTAATTAAAACGTTCATTATTTTATTATTTTATTATTATTATTTTTAAATGCCAGACCATCTGAGTCCGAAGTAGGTACTTCGGACGCATATGGTCTGTCCCATTACGCTACCTACGTCCGAAGTTGAAACTTCGGACGAAGATAATTAGGGGAAAATCACCTGTCTTCTTTCCAAAAGCATAACATCGCGACATAAAAAAAAACCCCAAAATCAAATTTGCAGTCATAATCGCCCGTCTTCTTCCCAAACGCCACCGTCGCACGCCGTCACCACTCGCATCCGTTCGCCGCCGGTCTCCTCGCCGCTCGCCGCTCGCCGCACGCCGTCCAGCCACCGTCTCTTCTCTGCTCGCTGCGCTGCAAAGCTGCTGCCCAGCCACCGTCGCCATCCAGATCTGACGCCTCCAACCCCGTCGCCGTCGCCGTCCAACACCTCTAGCCCCGCCGTCCAGGTAATATTTTGGTTTTTTTTTTTTTTGGTTTTTAATTTCATTTAATTTATTTGTTATTTGAAGATTGTACTCAGCGTTGGATGGGAAAATGACTGCTGCATTTCAAATAGAAATATTGTGAGTGAAAAACCTAATTATACTTGTGATATTTTTTTTTGTTGTAGTAATTTATTTCATGTGCCTTTTTACTTTTCTAGCAAACCTTCATACCTGATGGAAACAATGAAGATCTACATAATTGCGAGATAGAGCTTGTTCTTGTTGGCTACATCACATGATCCTATAGCATGGTAAAACTCAAGTTTCTCGACATTGTGCATTGTGGATTATGAGCTAATTGTAGTGTTTAGTGGGTATATATGCATTGTTTTCTGAATTTCAGCTTTAATGAATCATTTATCATTTTAATGAATTCATTTTGACTATAACCAGAGGGGTAAATGTTCCAAACAAGAGCACTGTTTTGAATGGTTGTCTTTTGTTCTTTACAGATGGGTATAAAAGAAGACAATGATGAAGTTACAACTAAAACACACATTTTATTCCTGGACCTTTAATAGGTGATTTATGTATATATTGAACAGTTAGGGTCTAATGAGACCAGTTAACCTGTGTTTGTTTATTATATTAGTGCTATCATGCCTTAAACTTTTATTTTTATTTTTATTTTTCTTTTAAACCTAGCATAAGAGGGAATAGAAACAAATATTCATGTCTGATTTAATGGGGGAAAGAACTGTACACCACTTGCTTGTTGAAACCCTTAGGTGTTCCGGAATCAACACTATGAAAAGTACACTAACTGTACCAGTATGCTTCTGTGAGAGAATAGAAGAAAATCTACTCATCATTTATAGTGCTATGGAACAGGTTGAGTTGTCACATCCAGATGCTGGGCTAAGATTGTTGGAGATTTTCTGTCATAAAATTCGTAAGGTACTTGTTTGCTCTTGCTTGTAAGCTTGGGACTTTACAACCTGAGAGACTAATTCTTTATTAGACTTTGCATATATAGATGCAACTAAATCTTATTAATCATCTAATATTAATCAAAGATTTTCTAAACTATATGGAGTATATGGACCGTATCATAAAATTAATAACTAATGATACTATGCTATGAATATTAAAGTAGCCTAGGTGAATTCCTCATTACTATTATTATTATTAATTATTATAAGGAAGAGGAACCAGAAAGGATTCAAGTCTTGGTGCTCTGAAAAAATCAATTGCTTAAAAAAAGTTTAGATTTGTTGAGAAGCAGATCAGCTTTGTTAATGTATGTGTGCTTTACAAGTCTACTCCATATTTGTAATATTACATGCATGTTTGTTCAGATTTTCCCTCCACACGAAAGGATTGGAACCATAGATCAGCACAGGACATTACGTGCAGAAGAGGTATGTTAATCTGGCAGGTTTGATTTTCTTATTTCTGGAGTGTCCCTTCTTCCACCTAGAAATGTATAATGGTTTTTTCTGTTCGAAGAAAATGATTTAAAATTATATTGTGCCATTTTTATCTCCTGCACATTTCCTAAGAACCTTCTTTCTGCTTATGTTATCGTTTTCGTTTCCTTATTTTTAGGATACGAAAATGCAAGGTTTGAATGGCTTCGAACAACTGGTGGAACCTCCGAAGCGCCTGTTAACAAACTAAATACAGTAGCTGAAACTCTCTTGTTTCCTTCATTTTCTGTGTGTTTTCATTCATACATTGGTACATATATATATACTAAGGAGAAATCAGACAAGGGCCCTAACAATCTGCCCATTATTCCTAATAATACTCCACTACTCCACTACACAGCTAATACTACATTATCTAGCTAATATTATAATGCTCCACTGCTGATAATGCTCCATATAATGCTCCACTATGTCTTCAACACTCCCCCTCAAGCTAGAGCATAGATATCAATCATGCCCAGCTTGTTGCATATATATTCAACCCTGTCCCTGTTGAGTCCTTTGGTGAACAAATCAGCTAGTTGACCGCCACTACGAACATGAGCCATAGAAAGTAAACCTTGTTGAACCTTTTCACGAACAAAATGACAATCCACCTCAATATGTTTGGTCCGTTCATGAAACACCGGATTATTTGAAATGTGTATAGCTGCTTGGTTATCACACCACAGACGTATGGGCTTTATCACCTCCACACCAATCTCCTTCAAAATATTATGTACCCAAATTATCTCACATGTCACGTGAGCCATTGCCCTATATTCAGATTCTGCACTGGATCTAGCCACAACAGTTTGTTTCTTGCTCTTCCAGGAGACCAAATTACCTCCTACAAACACACAATATCCTGTCGTAGATCTCCTGTCATTCAAAGAACCTGCCCAATCTGCATCAGAAAAAGCTTCAACACTCATGTGTCCATGATCAGCATATAAAATACCTTTGCCTGGCGCATTCTTGAGATATTTTACAATTCGAACTGCTGCCTCCCAATGAGTTTGGGTAGGTGCTTGCATGAACTGACTTACCACACTTACCGGGAAAGCAATATCCGGGCGCGTAATGGTGAGATAGTTCAATTTCCCCACCAACCTCCTATATCTCTCAGGGGAATCAAGGGTTTCTCCCTCACCGTCTACAAGTCTAATACCTTGTTCCATAGGTGTCTCGCATGGTTTTGACCCCATCAACCCAGTATCTTTAAGCAAATCCAGCACATACTTCCTTTGGGACAGAAATATTCCTTTTCGAGAACGAGCAACTTCAATCCCTAGAAAATACTTCAACAGTCCCAAATCTTTCGTGTGAAACTTTTCCTTGAGGAAAGATTTAAGAGTTTCAATTCCTCCTGCATCACTACCTGTGATCACTATATCATCAACATAAATAACCAAGAGAATGCACCCATCATTAGTATGCTTAAAAAAGACAGTGTGATCACACATACTCCTTTGCATGCCAAACTCAGAAATCACATTACTAAACCTCCCAAACCAAGCACGTGGAGATTGCTTCAAGCCATATAGAGATTTCTTCAATTTACACACCTTCCCAGACTCCCCCTGAGCAACAAACCCAGGAGGTTGCTCCATGTAAACTTCCTCAACCAAATCACCATGCAAAAAGGCATTTTTGACATCTAATTGATACAGAGGCCAATGATTAGAGGCAGCTAAGGAAATAAAGATGCGAATAGAAGCTAGCTTAGCTACAGGAGAGAAAGTTTCTGTATAATCAACACCATACGTCTGTGCATACCCCTTTGCTACTAGACGTGCTTTAAGTCTAGCCACCGACCCATCAGGGTTCATTTTCACAACATAAACCCACTTGCAACCAATTGCAGTCTTACCCGCTGGGAGGGGTACCAAATCCCAAGTCTGATTTTCCTCAAGAGCAGCCATCTCCTCCTCCATTGCATGTCTCCACCCATCATGAGCTATAGCTTGACTCAAAGTGTTTGGAACTGACACAGAATCTAAACGTGATACAAATGTGCGGGATGACATTGGCAAATGATTATAAGACACAAAAGAGGAAATAGGGTGTTGACAACTACGTTTACCTTACGAAGGGCAATGGGAAGACTCTGATCATTTGACGAAGATTCTGGTAAGGAAGAAGTTGTCTCTTGTGGTTCGAGCGATGCCACTTCAGTTCTCGGCCGTCGAGTATAAACATGTGTGACAGGGGGCCTAGAAACAGACTCGGTTGGTATGGTAATCGTGTATGTAAGGAAGTCATTTTCTAGATTAGACTCACATTCATATGACCCAACTCCCCTAGAAAACACCATGTTTTCAAAGAAAGTAACATCAGCTGACACTACATACCGCCCTAAGTCAGGTGAATAACATCTATATCCCTTTTGAGTACGTGAGTACCCCAGGAATATACACTTAAGTGATTTTGGATCAAGTTTCCCAACCTGAGGACGAACATCCTGGACAAAACAAGTACACCCAAATATTTTTGGAGGGAGATGAAAAAGGGGTTCTGTTGGATATACAAGAGAATAAGGGATTTGACCTTGAAGGACAGACGAAGGCATCCGATTGATAAGAAAACATGCAGTATGAACCGCATCAGACCAAAAAACCTTAGACACTCTCATTTGAAATAAAATAGCCCGAGCCACTTCTAACAAGTGACGATTCTTTCTTTTTGCCACTCCATTCTGCTGAGGGGTATACACACACGATGACTGATGAACTATCCCATTTTGACTCATGTAAGTGGAAAATGGTTTAGAGAAATACTCTTGGGCATTGTCACTTTGCACACACTTAATTACTTTATTAAACTGGGTTTTGATCTCAGCACAAAAATTACAAAAGATGGTAAACAACTCATCTCTAGATTTCATAAGATATAACCATGTACATCTAGAGAAATCATCCACAAATGTTACGAAATATCTAAACCCATTCTTCCCTGTAACATGACAAGGACCCCAAACATCAGAATGAACAAGTTCAAATAAAGATCGTACCCTGTTATTGACACGAGGAGGGTAGGAAACCCTACAATGCTTAGCAAACTCACACGACTCACACTGCAAAGTAGACAATGACTCTAAACCAGGAAAGAGCTTCTTTAGGGTTGATAGTGGTGGATGACCATACCGACAGTGTAACTGGAAAGGAGAGGTATCACTCAACATGGCCTTGGACGGAGATATAGACTGCTCCAATACGTACAGGCCTCCGACTTCCTTCCCCTTACCAATAATCTTCTTTGTCAAAAGATCCTGAAATAGACAATAGCCCGGGAAGAAAGAGACAAAACAATTCAAAGTCCGTGTGATTTGGCTAATGGAAAGTAAATTAAACGGAAACTTTGGAAGGTATAATATAGATGATAGGGGTAATGATGAGGTTGCAACAGCACTACCCCTACCCAAAACTGGAACAAATGACCCATCTGCTAGAGTAACCGTATTTCCAGATTTAGAAGGAAAATATGTGGAGAAAACATTAGGATTACCTGTCATATGGTCACTAGCCCCTGAGTCAATAACCCACTGTGTAGATGAAGAAGACACACATGCAACAGGTTTACCTGTTTGCACAAAGGTTGCAGAAGAAGATGGTTGATTGAATGGAAACTGGGATGGAGACTGCATAGAAGTGGTAACCCTCAATTGATTGAATGCTGCTAATTCTTCATCTGTCATAATTACCGTATGTCCTTCAGATCCAGAAGTTGTGTTAGCAAATCTTTGATACCTGAGTGGTTTAGGACATTGGTTTCGAAAGTGGCCTGGTTCCCCACAATTAAAACATACTTTTGGTCCTCCACGACCTCCTCCACGACCTCTTCCAAAGCCACCATGTCCCCGATGGCGACTACCTCCACCTCGACTGTTATAACCTTCATAAGTATGACTCCCTTGCGACACAAATGTATCTCTTCCACCATTGGTTCCCTGTGATACAAAAGCACTCTTCTCGGAAAGTTCATTATTGTCAATATTTATTGCTGCATTCTGTATCTGAGAGAATACTTGGTCTAATGACCCTAACTCCTTATTTCCCAGTAATTGGGACCTAAGAATATCATATTCTTTGTTAAGCCCAGAAATCCAACTAAAGGTAATCAACTGATCACGTTGTGCTTTCATTTGCTTCACATCAGTTGTGATGGGTATTGCAGTACACAAGGCGTCACTCAAACATTTAAAATCATAATAGTAATCCCTCAGATTTCTATCTTTCTGATTAGGTCGATAGACATCTTGAGACAGCTGATACAATTTCCTTAAGTTACTTGACCCACTAAACCATTCTGACACTAACTCCCATACTTCTTTAACAGTAGTACAATGTTGCATTGACAATACTACTTTCCTATCAATACAATTAATTATCCTTGACAACAAAGCTTTATCATATGCTTCCCATGCCTTTTTAGCTTCATTTCCAGAAGGACAATCTTTATCTAAATGGTCACTTTTACCCATTCCATCTAAATTAATTTTAACCAAAAATTTCCATTCAACAAAATTAGACCCATCAGCAGCTAGTATCACGTCAATTAATTTAGATGGCGTAGATATAACCGTAATATTCCTTGCTTCAGCCATAATAAATAAGAAAAGAGACAGACCTGGAACAGCCCAACACTGCCCACAGTTACGCACACTTCCTGATATAAACTTGGGAGAGTACCTCAACAAAACTTCTCACGCACACTGCCTATATGATAGTCCAGGTTCATCCTCCTCGTCAATCCGAGCGCACTGGTGTGATCGGCGACCGGAAAAATGGCCGGAAAGTGGCTCACGCGCCGGCGCGTGAGTCGGCGAGCAGCTTCCGGCGGTGGCGCGTGGAGGCGCGTGACAGCTCCGACGACGGCGCGACTTCTCGACTGGGGTCGCCCTCCGACGGCGACAACCTCCCTCTGGAGCGTGTCGTGTTCTGGCTTCGCGACACCACGACCCAATCGTCTCCCTCCTTGCAGTTGCGCTGCCACCCGACCAGCTTGCCCTCTCCCTCACTTTCCACTCTATGAGTGCTCTGATACCATGTTAACAAACTAAATACAGTAGCTGAAACTCTCTTGTTTCCTTCATTTTCTGTGTGTTTTCATTCATACATTGGTACATATATATATACTAAGGAGAAATCAGACAAGGGCCCTAACAATCTGCCCATTATTCCTAATAATACTCCACTACTCCACTACACAGCTAATACTACATTATCTAGCTAATATTATAATGCTCCACTGCTGATAATGCTCCAGATAATGCTCCACTATGTCTTCAACAGCGCCATAGAGGCGTAATCACTGTATGCTCAAACTCCACTCTAAGTGCACAGGCTAAACTTACAACATCAATATACAACATCAACATCAAACTTAATACATATGGAAATAACCTTCCAAGGTATCTATTCTAGGATAGAGTAAACCTCAACCTGCACCTCCATCCTATTCAGAGCTCATCGGGCTACAAGAACCAACCCTATACAACATCTGTTAACAGAAAACACATTGAAGTGTAATTAGCGCGACGGCTAAGTAAGGAAATCCATTGTCACTTAAAAGTAGACAAAGGTTGAAAACATAATAATTTGAAAGCTTTATAAAGTTTTTCCCATGATTTGAAAATCCACCTGCAACCAAATGATTCATAGATAGTATAGTAGCGTATATACGTTAAATCATGTAAAGCTTTTCTCAACTAAGAATAATGGCATAACTGCCGCTCAAAATCATTTTCACGTCTCAACATCAAGTGAATTTTCACAACCATACTTGACATCTTCACAATATCTCATTTCTCAGACATCAATCGTCTAGTTTCTTGGAACTAGTATCATACATCTCATCATAGCATTACACATCTCATAGACATTGATTCAACCATTACTTATGAAAGCTCGACTTAGTTTTCATTTCAAAGTATGAGGCCTTATAGGAAATGTTGAATATTCCTTGTCGTTGACCGATTGAACTGAACAGGGGCTTGCGGTCATTACCCAAGTTCTCTTCTCGGTTCCTTGGACGATGGTTCATTAGAATGGCCCCTAGTGTGGCCCCGCCTAGGTCCATTAAAATGACACCAACCCGGAGACGACTGAGTCAATACGCTTAAGTGTGCACACCCCCACAGTCTAGCCATACATGAGTGACGTAGAGACTCGGCGAATAGACTTCGCCAAAGTACGAATACAACCGTACATATTCAATGACAACCTTCGGTAATTATAGCCCGAGGTAAAAGACAACAAGGCCCTCGTAACTTCTTGAAACTAAGGTTTTATTCATTTTAATATCATTTTTCTCGTCATTTCCACGTAAAGTACTCACTCACTAAAAGTGGTATTTTCCCTCAAACATAAGGTTTTGACAACCGATGTACCAGAATAGCATACGTTCTTCAACGTAAGTTTTCATAAACATTTTCACTTGCCCAAGGGCTTTTCAAACGTAGTTCAAGTACGAGCAAAATTTGGAAGAAAACAAAGTTGAGAAAATACTGAACACAAGCTGGTCACTCATCGGATACTTACATATTTTCTACTAACACTACATATATCCATTCCAATACTTGTTCCTTATCATGAATCTCAGTTCATCTTACAATCCAATCATCATCGGTGATCCATAATCATGGTTCCACCATTAATCATTAATAGATAGTTGTCCTTTTCACTATCGTCATCAACAACTTCCACTATCATCAACACCATTATAACTTAAGGAAATCACACATCCATAATCG
>CP025649.1:4314394-4324480 GCA_003576665.1 Ipomoea trifida | reverse complement strand
TCTTGATTTCAAACCTTAAATCACTAAACCATAACTCATAATTAGACCACAATTTCTCACCTTCAACAACTCACCATCTATAATCAACATAAACCTTTATTCATTAGTCCAACATTATCCTCATCACTAGGCTTCAATGTGAACCAAATCATCAATCTATATCATAATCTTGGCATCCTCTCATTACTCAATAATCACCATAATTAATCCTTAAGTACTCTTAATCATTACCTTAATCCACCATCATTAATTAACAAAATTCATTAAACAACCCATGATACTCTCTCATCCTGAATCTATAATCATTCTCATAACCTCTTAGTTTCATACAACCCCATCATCCAAACATCAATAATAATAATCAAAGCTTATACGATTTGATCTTACTCCCGAACCTACTGGATTCCACTGGACGCGCGTCCAGGGCCGCGTCCAACACGTTCTGCCTATTCTGGACAGTAACTCAGCTTGCGCAGTCCGAAAGATTGAGCCGGTAACAATAGTTCCCGAACTCTTTTTCACTTGAAATTTTCATGGTAGAACCCCAACTCATAGTACTTGATGTTCATAAAAAGTTTTGGTCATTTTGGTTCACGAATAAACACAGAAAATTCCATTTTTGCCCTTGGCAGTGTGCTGTCCGGATTTTCTTCTCTCTGGACCAGTTTTGGAAAAAATTCCGAAAACCATACTTATACTACTCAAAATTATGAAATTTTATATGCAGCTTCTACACTTATAGAACTACATCTCTAAAAAAAATTGGATCAAAATACCTTACCAATTTTTCCCAGAAATTCTCGGAAGTCACTGCAAGAGACTAGCTTAATTTCTTGTCAATATTTTCACAAGTATAAACCTATATGGGCATAAATACAACATATACAAGCATATTCAAGCTATGAACATGTATACAAAAATATTCCAAAGCTCCAAAACACCATGTTTCAACCGAATAATCAATTATCTAATTTCAAGTGACTAAACCAACTTAAGGGAATTCCTTACCTCTTTGAGAGCATTCTAATACCATAAGATGGATTTATTTAGGTCTTTTCCCCAAATTTCACCTTAAACCCTAGGATCAAAATCAACACCATAACAACATAATTTAAGAAATCTTAACTTAGATTCATGATCTAGGAAGGAAAACATAGCTTTTGAACCGATTAAAATAGAAATTTACCGAACAATTTGCGATCGGAGCTTGAAACTCTCTCTCTTCTCTCTCTCTCTCTCTTCTCTCTCTCACTCACGAAATGGAGATGGGAATGAAGAAATGCAATTCTTCATCCCTTATCACATTATATAATTACGAATATATATATATATATATAATAATATAATATAATAATATAATATATATGTATATTATCCATAAATATATATAATAATAATAATAATAATATATGGATGAATCTTATCTCATAAGCTTGGTACCAAAATATTAATATTAATATTTTTGCACAAAATAATCCTTTGAGATAAAAATTTTACAATAGGTTAATTTCAAACAACATCTGGACCCCTTTTAAAACAATAACTTGAGTTGAAATATGTTGGTCCAGAGTTCGCGAAACAACCTTTGTTTTGAAAGGTACATAATTATAAAGAAATATTCTTAAAGAATATTAGATTTAATAATAAATCCAAATAATCTCAATTGAAAATAAATTTTGGTTTAAAATTACGGGGTATCACAGTGCTAGCAGAGGAAAAGGACAGACCTTGTTGTGCAATTTTCTTTGCCAGGCACACTGCATCCTTGAGATATTTAGTGTTTAAACAATGAATGGTTACACCATTAGCATAGATTGTTTATAATCCTCAAGCAATCATTAAGCAGAAGTGAATTGCATACAGTATTCATAAACTGATAAATCCAAAAGCAATTCAAAGAGGTGATGGAATTCACTCTAGGTGTGGCGGTAGCACCCAGTTTTCTGCTGGTTAGAAGCTTCCGCTGATGTATTATTACGGATTTGTAATAAATATGAGATGTGAAAACTGGGGTGTTACAAGCACTTTGTTCTAATGTCTGCTTCTAAACCAATTCAAGCTTATAGAATTTATGGATATAAGCCCACACCTTTTGTGATAAGTTCATGATCTCTATACATGTGAGGTTTAAAAAAGAACACCTGTTATTATTTGAGAGATTGCTCCTTTATTAGCTTTTGATCTGCTAGATTTTAGCTACTTGACAGTTGACACTATCGTTGAGCAAAATAAGAATGTTTGCCCACCAAAAGAAAATGTAAGGTATTGAAAAATAAAGTAAATTAGTAAATGAAATTTGATGGTACTATTTGTTATGGATATTGAGCATTCCTGAATAAATTCTTGTCTTAGTGTTAATGGAAAAATTGAGTTTACTATTTGCGGGATTTTCCTTGTGTATTTTCTTATTCTGGGTTTAAATTTGTGATTCAAAGCTGTAGTGCTGTGGACAATACTCAAAAAATTTATCACTATACAGATTGCTGTGAATTAATTTGATTAGTTGTCTCACTATATGATCCAATGATTTTGTGTTCTCTATCTTTGCAGTGATGGCAGTATCTTTTCCTTGCTTGATCTCATTTTATTTTTGCCTTGCTTGATTGTGTTGTATTTCTGAGCTGTTGTCTGTGTCTGTCTGGTATTTAAAATCCTCGGGGTCATATACTTGTATCCACCATTGGTGGGGCAGCCATAGCATTATCTTTTCCTTGCTTGACCATGTTGTATTTCTGAGCTATTGTCTGTAACTCTGTATTTGTCTGGTATTTAGAACCCTCTGGGTTATATACTGTATAGCATCACTGAGAGCAACACTTGGCTGAAACTGTAAGGTTTATGTGACTTAAATTCTTCAATTAAGCTTGTTAATCTTTTGTCTATGATTCAATTTGTTGATTTTCTGCAGATTGAGACATGGTTGAGCTGTGATGTCTCATTACTCTCATCCACTTCAGTTATATTTTGTACATAAGTTATTGTACAATGCTAAGAAAAGGAACTGGAATTTTCATGCACTACTTATCCTCTTCCTTTAAATTTTTTAGTTTCTTTAATTCCTTTTAACCGGAATTGTCATGCAATATTGTTCTTGCATTCTTACCTTTGGGAGTTGAGTTTTGGAAATCTGAATTTTCTTTTAGACTATGTTTTTCAGAAATTTAAGTTAATGTTATTGTGATTTTTCTACTTCGTCAGGACCCAAGGGAAAAGGCTAAATCGGAGACTAGGGATTGGTTGAACAATGTGGTATGGAGCTGATTGTCTGCCTCATGCTATTTATAGTGATTTTTTTTATTTCTTCATTGTCTAGTTTGGGCTTATAAATATACTCTGATTCCATGTGCATTATATACCTATCTTTGATTGAACATATTTACATATTTTGTTTCTTAGTAAGTATTATTTTATGATCACTACTACAAAATTGATCATAAATGTAGGACATGTGCATGTTTTAGCATAATAATTCTTTAAATATTTACTTTTTAAAATTTTTGTATAATTTTTGTGGATTATTCATTGAGGTTTTTGTGGATTTAAGGTGTGATGACTATCAATTTTGTACAGGAAAAAACTGTGTTTATAATTTTTTTTAATAATAATGATTATCTGCGTCTGGAACTGGGCAGTTCCAGACGCAGATAGTCTATATTAAAAAAATAAAGAATTACCAGCTGCGTCCGGAACTGGCAGTTCCGGACACAGCTGGTGACTATCTGCGTCCGGGGCAACTCCGGACGCAGATAGTCCTGACCAACTGCGTCTCTGGAATAGGCGTTTGGAGTACTCCAGACGCAAAAAGCCTAAAACTCCAGACGCAAATACCCATTTTTGTACTAGTGTAAACTGTTGCCTTTGAAGTGTTGTCTATTAAAGTGTGCTTAAAGACAACATACAAACGACAACGGTTAAATAAAATCGTTGTCTTTAAAAAAAACAAAACCGCGCAAAGACAACGATTTTAAAACATCGTTGTCTTTGTAGTGTTGTTTATTGAAGTGCACTTAAAGACAACACATCAATAACAATGGTTACATAAAACCGTTGTTTAATTAAAAAACCGGATGCACATAGACAACGATTTTAAAAAACTGTTGTCTTTGAAGTGTTGTGTATTAAAATGCGTTTAATAACAACACACCAACAACAACGACTAAATAAAACCGTTGTCTTTAAAAAAAAAAAAATAAACGCGCAAAGACAGCGGTTTTAAACCGTTGTCTTTGTAGTTTGTTGTGTATTCAAGTGCATTTAAAGACAACACACCAACTACAACGGTTAAATAAAACCGTTGTCTAAATAAAAAAAATGGATGCACAAAGACAACGGTTTATTAAAACCGTTGTCTTTGAAGTGTTGTCTATTCAAATGTGCTTAAAGACAACACACAAACGACAACGTTTAAAAAAAATCGTGTCTTAAAAAGAAAAATCGCGCAAAGACAACGGTTTTAAAAAAATCGTTGTCTTTGTAGTGTTGTGTATTCAAGTGCACTTAAAGACAACACACTAACGACAATGGTTACACAAAACTGTTGTCTTTTTTTTTTTTTTTAAAATACACATAGACAACGGTTTTTAAAAATCGTTGTCTTTGCGGTGTTGTCTTTTGACAAAATGCACAAAGACAACACACTAAAGACAACGGTTCGGTAAAAACCGTTGTCTTTGATAAAAGTGTTGCGTCAAAGACAACGGTTTTGTCCAAAAGTGTTGTCTTTTACACAAAAGACAACACTTTTGTCAAAAACTGTTGTCATTTTAGTGTTGTCTATGTGCATTTTTTTTGTAGTGATGGAAGATCGGATTAGCACACATATACGTGACACCAAGGTTGTCACACCAAAGCTTAGGCAGCAAAATGGTAGGAGCTCCTATCTCACGCAGTAGAGAGATTATCCATAGCACCTCAACATAGACATCAGCTAGAGCCTTGTATTCAGCCTTAGTGGAAGATCTAGCAACTGTCTTTTGCTTCTTACACACCCAGGACACTAGATTTGTCCCAAGAAAGACAGCATAACCACTGGTGGACTTTCTGTCTTCAGGACATCCAGCCCAGTCAGAATCAGAAAACACATGCAAGCTACATGAATTGGACTTCCTCAGACGCCGGCCCATAGAGAGAGTGCCCTTAACATACCTCAGCACCCGCTTTAGGTGCTCCCAATGTGTAGTTGTAGGAACATGCATGTGTTGGCAAAGAAGGTTAACTGCAAAGGATAAGTAGTCAAGCCTCGTGACAGTCAAGTACTGCAACGCACCTACTAATAAGTTTATCTACTTCGTGGGATCATCAAATTGATCTGTAATGATAGAGGCAGGCCTCGAGGCAGAAATGGGGATAGTAAGAGGCTTGCAATCTGTCATACCAGCACGTTTAAGTATGTCTGTCATATATCTATGCTGTGAGAGAATAATACCATCTGAACATTTGATTCTTTCGATCCCAAGGAAAAAACCAAGCTCTCCAAGATCTCTAATTTTGAACGCATTAGATAGCTTAGAGAGTAAAGTATCCAACCTGATCATTGCCCATAACTAAAATATCATCCGCATAAACTAGTAAGTAAACAGTAGCAGAGCCTTGAGAAAAATAAAACAATGAGACATCAGTTTTGGAGGCTTTAAAACCAATAGTTAATAGAAAGGTGTGCAGACGAGTGAACCAAGCCCTTGGGGCTTGCTTTAAACCATACAGAGACCTCTTTAGCAAACAAACATTATGAGGGAATTGAGGATCAATATAACATGGAGGTTGGCGCATATAAACAGTTTCACCCAAGGTGCCATTTAAGAAAGCATTATGAACATCCAGTTGCCTCACAAACCAGCCATTAGAGAGAGCAAGAGATAGATAAGAGTAACCTGACCGTAGTGGGTTTAACCACTGGACTGAACGTATCAAAGAAGTCCTGTCCAAGAACCTGATTAAAGCCCTTAGTTACTAACCTGGCATTGTGCCTTTCAATAGAGTCATCAGTTTTCCTCTTGGTGTAGAAAACTCATTTACAACCAATGACATTCATAGCAGCCTCGGGAGGAACCATACACCATGTTTGATTGTGCAAGAGGGCATTGAACTCCTAATCCATTGCTTCTTTCCATTCAGGGTGCTTAACTGCCTGTGTATAACATGTGGGATTAGAAGAGGAAACCTGCGCAGTTAAGCCTGTAGCGGGGGAAACAGAACGGCTCCTAGTGGCCATAGCATGAGTCCGCTCCATAGGACGCATGGAGCGACCATGAGGGTGGCCACGTGGTCATTTTTTAGCAGCTACGACAGGGAGAAAGGGAGCCACCACAGGCGGACCAACAGAGGGCAAAGTAGGGTGCAAAACAGTCTCGGCCTAAGGAGGTGAGACATGATTCGAAGGAGCCTACTATACAAAACAGTCTTAGCAGCCAAGGGAAAAATTTCCTCATCAAAACGAACATGACGACACACAAATATCTTATTAGTGTGCAAGTCCATGCACCTATAGCCCCAAAAAGACTGAGAATATCCTAGGAAAACACATGGAGAGGACCTATAAGATAACTTATGATGATTATAAGGATGCAGATAGGAGTAACACAAACAGCCAAACATGCGAAGAAAAGAATAAGACGGAGGGGACTTGTGCAACAGAAAATGAGGACTAGAATTCTGAAGAGTAGAGGAAGGCATTTTGTTAATAAGAAAAACAGCTGATTCAAAAGCAAAATGCCTGAAACGAGATGGCACAGAAGCCCGTGACATGAGGGCAAGACCAGTTTCAACTACGTGCCTGTGTTTTCTTTCCACACGACTATTCTGTTCGTGCGTGTAAGCACAAAACTGCTCGTGGTTAATACCAAGTTGCACAAAAACAGAGTGTAGTTTCTTATACTTAGCACCTAAATCAGATTGAACAACCTTAATCTTATGATTGAAAGAACGCTCAACTAAGCAACAAAATCGATCAAAGATAGAGCATATATCAAACTTCAACTTCGTAGGATAATACCAAGTAAAACGAGAATAGACATCCACAAACAATACAAAATAACGATAACCATCAAAGGAAAGCACAGCAGTTGGGCCCCAAATGTCAGTATAGACTAAATCAAGTACATTCGAACTAACAGACTCAACACGTGGCAATGGAAAACGCACAGATTTACCCATTTGACACGCAGAACACAGACTAGAAATATTCTTATTTGACTCACTAACCGAATATGACTGTAAAACACGACTGAGAACACGCTGGTGTGGATGACCCCAAACAATCGTGCCACGTAGAGACCAAAACACGCGCAGACAGAAACGCTAAAGGAGAGACATCAGGAACCGGTAAGGTATAGAGCCCACCAGAACTATTGCCCCGCAGAAGGATTTCCCTAGTCTTAATATCCTTCATAACAAAAAACGAGGGGTGAAACTCAAAAAAGACGTTATTATCTAACGCAAAACGCTGAACAGATAATAATGAAGCAAACAATTTAGGAACATGTAAAATATTAGATAAAGAAAGAGACTGAGAGGGGGCAAATAGAGTATCATACCCAACATTACTAATAGATAAATGCGTACCATCACCGACACGGAGAGTGTTAGTACCAAGTACCAACATATTCCTCTGAACCAGAAAGAGTCGTTATAACTAGTGTTGCGTGATGAGTCGCACCCGTGTTAGGAAACCAAGTATGGGAATTGACATTAGGCAATGAAGAATCTCCATGAGAAATAAAATTGGCTTACGGATTAAACCCATAAGGAAGGCGATAACAAGAGAGAGCAGAATGTCCATAATTCCCACACATCTGACATTTAATCTGCCTTGATTAGAGCCTCTGCCATGTGCCCTGCCTCCCCCACACTACTGCCTGCCAGAACCACCACGAAAGTTGGATGGAGACCTCGAGCCTTACCAATTTCAACCTAATTTTCCTACTATTAGAATATGGGTAATTTTGGGGGCTTACAATGCTTAGGTGTTTAAGGTTATGATTGATGCATCACGACAGTGGGGCAATTATAGCCTAATTCTGTTTATTGATTACGAATGTAGCTAAATTGAATTCTTATGTGCATTGCCCATCAATCCCTAGGTTAATTATTATTACCCTAATTCTGACCAATTCCTTAGTCAATTTATTCCCTTTAATTTTCATCATTCAGTTATCAGTTGCTTGGATTCTAGTTGATTCACATACTCTAGTGTCTAGTATTCTTAATTAATACAATTACGTGCCATAATCCCAATCCTCAGCGGAACGACAATTCACACCCATATTTTCACTTATCATTATACTCATCACATTTTGGCACCGTTGCCGGGGATTGGTTTATTTGGTTTTAATTGTGTGGTTATTTTCCTACTAGCATTAGAGTTAGTGAATTTTATGAGATCAAGCTTTTATTATATTCATTGTTCCAACAACAAAAAAAAGTGTTATTTATTTGCACTAACCCATAACCAAATTCTCCCAAGAGTGTTTGTGGTTGTTTTTTACATTAGGTTTCCCTCCTCTTATTCAAACTAGATCGAAAGGGAGCACGAGTCTTCGTCCCTATGATCCAGATCTTGAGAGGAAGTTAAGGAGGGAGAAGAAGGTGTTACGTGATTGGCTTCGAGAGTTCCAGGACTTCGAAGTAGACATGGATACCGGGACAGTAGCAAAACCGGGCAGCTAGCCCATGATGGTGTCAACACAAAGCAGCACCCGAGGCAGAGAGAGGTTGCTGGGGAAAACCATGGAGTTCGTGTCGATCCTCCAGTGCCAAATGTTCAGAATCAGGCACAGAATTTCATGGCCAATTCAAACCCGAATGTCTATGTTAGGTGAGGATTGGGAGCTCCCTTCATGCAGCAGCAGCCTGCATATCTGCAGCTAGGCTATGGGGTTGGGATGCAAAATCTTCTCTATCAGATGAATCCCAACCTGTTTCGGCAGTTTGCCCAGTAGTTCCCACAGGCAAATCCCATGGCAGCCCACTTAGCTCCTGAGTTTACACAAGAAGATTGCATTGTGTATCCAGGAGTAGAGGCAAAAAATTTTGAGTTGAAGACTGCTCTCATTCAGATGGTTTCGAATAATTAGTTTGGAGGAGCTCAGGTCAAGGACCCGAAAGCCGATGTTGTGCATTTTGACCGAATCTGCCAGACCATCAAGATGAATGGCATTCCTAGTGGTGCCATCAAGCTGAGGTTGTTTCCCTTTTCCCTGAGAGATCAAGCACTGAGTTGGTTGAATTCCTTTCCAGCCAACCATTTCATTACTTGGGAGCAGCTCTACAAAGCTTTCATGCATGAGTACTGTCCTCCTTCAAAGGCTGCCAAGCTAAAGAAACAGATTCAGAATTTCCAACAGTTTGGCAATGAAGATCTTCTTGAGGCTTAGAAGCGGTTTAAAGAGTTGAGGAGGCAGTGCTCAAAGAATTTGATGACTTCAGGTGATTTTATTTCATCATTCTATGAGGGGTTGGCTAATCGGTCGAAGGTTATTCTAGATACCTCATCCTTTGGGGGTATTTTTACTGATATGGACCCGGAGGCTGGAGAGTAGTTGATTGAGAGGATCACCTCTAACAACATTTACTGGTACACTGAGGGGGATGATATACCCAAGAAAGGGAGGCCAGTTGGGATGTTTGAAGTTGAAGAGAAGATGGCAATGCAGGCTCAGTTGGATTCCATACAGCACATGCTAAAGCAGATAGTACAGGCTCCTACTCAGAGTGTCCAGGTTGTTGCTCAGCCTCTATGTAACACCCCGTAAATTCATTTCAAGCCTTTCGATCGCTAATTAATTCCTTGGGCGATTTATTAATTTAATTGGGCTAGTCTTTCCTTCAATTTCGAATATATATATATATACCCTTGTATATATATTGGTTGCCTAATTTAATTATTCTAATTAAGAGCCCAATTAGTTGGATTATTCTTGTAAGGGATTTTTATTCAAGTTGGACCCTTACAATAATTGTGATTAAATATTCCTACAAGCCCAATTTATTGATCTTATATTATATATGTCTATATAGTATTCCTAAGACATTTCTATGGGCTTTCTTATCCTAATCCTTATATTTAATTCATAAGGGATGAATTCATTA
>CP025649.1:4286607-4311739 GCA_003576665.1 Ipomoea trifida | reverse complement strand
CCTAGATGTGGCATGACGCCCTTAGGTTTTAAATTCGCTTCCGCTATGTTTGGTTTGTTGGTTGAGATTGGCAGCTTTTATGTTAAGTTTTAGCTATCTCAGCCTGTGCAAGGTTGGGGTGTCACACTCTACTGGTTCCACAGAATTCTTATGTTCCAAATCCTTATTCTATGCCACAGGTTTCTCTTGTAGCCCGTTGTGCAATTTGTGGTAACAATCATGCCTCTCAGACATGTTATCTGTTAGACTCCGGTGGACAAGTCCGTTAGCCTAATGTGGAGCAAGTTGATCTCATTGGTTATTCTAGACCACAGGGCTAGGGGCAAGGTTGTGGGAACTATCAACAGCAAGGGAGAAATTAGTTTGTTCCCTCTTGGAACAATCAAGGCAATCAAGTGAGGAATCATCCACCAGGTTTTCAAGGTAATCAAGGGAACAAAGGTGGCAACCAAGGAACTCAGTGGAGAAATAATCAGAATAATCAGAATCCAAATCAAGGGCAGTTCCAGCATGGGAATCAGAATTTTGGGAACACTCAAGGTCAATGTTTCTCTAGACCGTCTCAGGATGTTGATATGCAGACTCTCATGAACACCATGATGGCTCAGATGAGCAAGTTACATGCAATCGCAGAGTCTCAACAAGCATTGATAGAGAGTCTTAGGGCTCAACAGCAAGGAGGTGGTAATCAGTTTTCTAATCAAGCCTCATCTTCGAATGGTAAACTGCCAGCAAGCACAGAAAATCCAAGGACTCAGGTGAATGCAGTGACCACAAGAAGTGGGTTAGCTTTGAAGGATCCTCCCTTTCCCTCCAATGATCCAGCGCCTGAGAAAACTGATAAGAAGGATGAGGGCATTTAGGTTGAGGATGTTCCTGATGAGAGTGAGCAGGAGCCTGTGTTACAGAGAGATAGTGCTAAGGGGAAAGCCCCTATGCAAGATGAGAGTGCTCCGAGCAAGAAGCCTGAGAAGAAAGATAAGTAGAATGGTGGCTCAGTTGTTCCTTGCAATCTCCTGCCATTTCCACAGAGATTGTGGAGATCCAAGGAAACTGAGAGAGAGAATAAGTTCAAGATGATGCTGGATAAGCTGGAGATATCTATACCCTTTGTTGATGCAGTGACTCAAATTCCTTCATACAAGAAATTCTTGAAGGATATTCTGAGTAACAAGAAGAAGCTAGATACGAGTGCTGTGGTGGATCTCAGTGAGAGGGCATTGACATGTGCAGTTCTTCAACAGAAATTGCCTCCCAAGCTGAAGGATCCAGGTAGCTTTACCATTCCCTGCATCATTGGGGGATTTGTAGTGGGCAGTGCCATATTCTCTTTGTAAGAGGCTTAACTTGGGCAGCCCAAAGCCAACCACCATGACTCTCCGGATGTCTGACAAATCCATTAAGCGCCTAGTGAGAGTTATTGAGGACATCCCGGTGATGGTTGATCAGTACTTCATACCGGGAGATTTTGTGATTCTGGATATGGAAGAGGATACCAAGGTTCCCATTATCCTTGGTAGGACTTTTCTAGCTACTGCTGGGGCTCTCATAGATGTAAAGAGGGGAAAGCTTGTGATGGAGGTGGCTGACCACAAAATTGAATTCGATATCTTTAAGATGGCCAAACACCAACCCTCTTACATCGATGAGTGTCATGTGATTGAAGTGTTGGAGCAGTGCAGTGCAGAGGTGGAGGAAGAGGATGATGAGGACTCCTCTGAACCAGTTGTTGAGGAGCTGGATGATTCACTAGAAATAGTTGTTTCTCTTGCTCCATTCAAAGAGGAGCAGGCCCCGAAGGTAGAATTGAAACCTTTGCCTTCCAGTTTGAGGTATGCATTTCTTGGCTCTAATTCCACTTATCCTGTGATCATCAGTTCCTCTCTGAAGGAGGAACAAGTTGAGGAACTGTTGACTATGCTCAGAAAGCACAGGAGGGCTATTGGGTATGTATTCGATTGGGGATTTAGTTGGCATTGATCCTAAGTATTGCATGCACATAATTTATTTAGAGGATGATACCAAGGCCAGTGTAGAGCCCCTTAGGAGGCTAAACCCCAATCTGAAAGATGTTGTTAAGAAGGAAATTTTCAAATTGCTTGATAATGATATTATCTACCCTATTTCGGATAGCAAGTGGGTTAGTCCTATTCATGTTGTTCCGAAAAAGGGCGGTATTACTGTTGTTAAGAATTAGAATAATGAACTGATCCCTACAAGACTTGTCACTGGACATCGTATGTGCATTGATTATAGAAGGTTGAACAAGTCTACTAGGAAAAATCACTTCCCCCTTCCCTTCATTGACCAGTTGCTGGAGAGAATGTCCTGCAACGAATATTTCTATATTCTAGATGGTTTTTCAGCTTACTTTCATATTTCTGTCCATCAGGATGATCAGGAGATGACTACGTTCACATGTCAATATGGCACTTATGCTTTCAAGCGTATGCCATTTGGCTTGTGTAACGCACCAGCTACATTCCAGAGATGCATGATGTCCAGTATTTAAGAATAAACATTAAAATGTACTCAAATACCTGATAGGCCTTGTGACAACCCTGATGCGCTCTCTGAAATTTCTTCTCACAAACTATTAGAGAATATTGTGAAGAATATTTCCATGCACATATGTTTAGTAAATATCTTTTATTTAGGTAATATTCCTTTTGTATTTAGCTGGTAATATTTCCTTGTTATATATTACCTTTGAGTTTCCTTCTTTTTAGGATGTTAATATGTATATAATCGTCTCTGGTTAAGTAATGAAAGACATACCTTCTTCCATTCTTTCTCTTTGCACTGTGTTTTGTTTATCATAGTATCATAGCTAGGTTCAAACACAGAGAATGGAGAGGGTGACATAAAGAAAACAGAGCCATTGAAAAGGGTTGTCTCTCCTTATGAGTTGAAC
Organism: Ipomoea trifida; assembly: GCA_003576665.1. Classification (NCBI taxonomy): domain Eukaryota; kingdom Viridiplantae; phylum Streptophyta; class Magnoliopsida; order Solanales; family Convolvulaceae; genus Ipomoea; species Ipomoea trifida. Next base: position 4,308,825 of record CP025649.1, on the reverse strand, counting down.
TCGAATGACAACCCAGGGAATGTTATCACGCAAGTTCGACTACGAGGTGACGAAAATTATGATGAATGGGCATGGGCGATGAAAACCTCCCTATGAGCTCGCCGCAAATGGGGTTTCGTGGAGGGAACGATTTTAGAACTGAAACCAGAATCCATCGAGTATGAGGATTGGTGGACTATGTAGTCCATGCTTGTATCATGGATTCAGAACACGGTCGAACCGGAACTGAGGTCTACAATATCGCATATGGAAGATGCAAAAGAGCTATGGAATGACATCAAAGAACGATTCTCGGTCCCGAATAGACCGCGAATACATCAAATAAAGACTGAGCTGAGTGAATGCAAACAACATGGATTGACCATAGCCGGGTACTTTGGAAAGTTGAAGGGGTTGTGGGATGACTTGGGTAGCTATGAACAAATGCCTATATGTGAGTGTGGAGGATGCAAATGCAACATCTCAACAAAACTTGATAAGCGCAGGGAGGAGGAGAAATTACATCAATTTTTAATGGGGATGGATGAAATCACGTACGGTACTGTGCGTTCAAATATCCTAGCGGCGGAACCACTCCCTAGTCTAAACAAAGCATATGGAATTGTGATACGTGATGAGAAAGTTAAATCTATGGCACGAGTGAGTGAAGAACGAGGAGAACCGATTGGGTTGCATGTGCAGACGGGAAATAAATTTAAAGGAAAAAGGAGATATGATGGAGAGGACTATAACCTGCTCTATCTGTAAAAGGACAGGGCATGAAGCTTCGACTTGTTTTCAGGTAATTGGGTACCCTGATTGGTGTGGTGATAGGCCAAGAGGAGAAGGAAAATGTGGGGGACGAGGTAAAGCAACACAACGAGCATATGCCGGGCGTGGGAAAGGAGGCGGTGTTCGGGCTAATGCTATGCATACCTCTGCAAGTAATGATCAGGAAGTCAATCCCGAGGTGGTGGAGAAAAATAACAGGATTATCGGACTAAACAATGAGCAATGGCACTCTTTTGGCAGCTTTGAACGCATGTAAAGGTGGATTGAATGAGACAATGATAGGTAAAGATGATACGTGGATCATTGATACAGGGGCATCCAATCACATGACGGGCAATGTGAATATTTTGCACAATGTGAGCAATATGACAGGGTGTCCTATGGGGTTGCCAGACGGACGTAATACCGTTGCAACTAAGAAGGGTCTAGTGAATCTTGATGAAAGATTGAAAATGCATAATGTGCTATATGTACCTGAGTTGAACTGCAATTTAATTTCTGTGTCACAATTGATTGATGACTCTAATTGTATTGCTCAATTTACTAAGGATTTGTGTGTGATACAGGACCACACTTCGAGGATGCTGATTGGAGCGGGTGAACGGAGAAATGGGCTCTATTATTTCCGGAAAATACCGAGCATAAGGGTATCAAAAGTTGATAGTGGAGGCTCATTGGAGTTATGGCATAAACGTTTGGGACATCCTTCCCTAAAGGTTACAAAGTTAGTACCCGTAGTTGATATTAGTGATGGAAATAATTTGTTGCACAAGGTATGCGATGTATGTCAATGAGCTAAGCAAACAAGAGACCAATTTCCTTTGAGTAATAATAAAGCAACGAGTATGTTTGATCTTATACATTGTGATTTGTGGGGGCCTTACAAAGCTAAATCTTCTTGTGGTGCCTCTTATTTTTTAACGATAGTTGATGATTATTCTCGTGCTGTTTGGATATTCTTGCTCGTGGATAAAAAGGAAGTGTCTCGTGTGTTACTCAATTGTTTTTCTATGGTAGAAAGGCAATTTAATAAATAGATTAAGATAGTACGAAGTGACAATGGAACTGAGGTTGTTTGTTTGAAACAATATTTTTTGGAACATGGAATTATTTTTCAAAGCTCTTGCACAGGAACACCTCAGCAAAATGGAAGAGTTGAAAGGAAGCACCGGCACATCCTGAATGTTGCTCATGCTTTACGATTTCAAGCAAGTTTGCCCATTGATTTTTGGGGAGAATGTGTGCTAACTGCTTGTTACTTGATAAATAGAACGCCAACTCCACTTTTGAACGGAAAGACTCCTTATGAAGCTTTGTACGGAGAACCTCCACACTATGATCACTTGCGGGTGTTTGGTTCTTTGTGCTATGCTCATAACCAAAAATCGAAGGGAGATAAGTTTGCTAGCCGAAGTAGAAAATGTATTTTTGTGGGGTATCCGTACGGAAAGAAAGGGTGTAAAGTGTATGATATAGAAACAAAGGAATATTTTATATCACGCGATGTAAATTTCTGTGAAGGAGAATTCCCTTTTGGTCTTAGCGCTGTGACACCCCAACCTCACGTAGGCTGAGATAGCTAAAACTTAACAGAAAAGCTGCCAATCTCAACCAACAAACCAAACATAGCGGAAGCAATTTAAACTTAAGGGCGTCATGCCACATCTAGGTATTAACAAAGCCTAGATGCACAGGCTAAACAAGAAACAAACTAACTGTCATATCATAAAGTCTCAAAACGAATCCTCAATCATAATCCATAAAAATCCAAAGGAAATACTCAAAGTACTGAACAGAGTATCATAAGATCTCAAGGCTCACAGGCCATCAAAACAAAGTCTAATCAGAACTAACTAAGGCTAATGTCCTCATAAGGAAAGCTCTAGCGCGCTCACGATGCAACTACTCCATACCTGGAAAACACGCAAAGAACCATTAGCAAAAGAATGCTAAGCAACCACCATTCACACCCGCAAGGAGATATAGATATACATAAGCTTAGAAATAGGTTTACACACTCATATAGAATATAAACACCAACGAACTGTACAACAGTGCAAATCGATACTCAACAAGGATGAACTGAACGAATCACAAACCAAGACTCAATCCAATAAAGCCAATAACCAATAACGAAGCATAATGCATAACGATCATAATCGAGATACCAACTGAACACAATCCAAAAAGGGAACATCCCAACTCAACGAGAATGACAAGGTATCAACCGAGCAATCCAAAGAACTCATAAGAACCAACAAAGAAAGACATCCCAACATCAACCTCCCAACCAACCGAACCAACCATCAACCAAGTCACACCATAAGTCAGAAGTCAATAGTCACGAGTCAGACGGGGTGATGAGTCCCACTCACAGGGACCGAAGTCCAATAGTAACCAATAGTAACCACAGGGGTAATCAACCCAAATCACAGGGGTAGCGAACCCAATAGTAACACAATAGTAGCACAATAGTAACACCATAGTCCACAACCAATAGTAACCAATAGTAACCAATAGTCCACAACCAATAGTAACCAATAGTAACCAATAGTAACCACAATAAGAGCACAATAGTCCACCATAGTAACACAATGGTCCATCACCACAACCATACTCCAACACCAACTCAACCAACCAAGACGTGGGTTCATCTCAAACATGAACACCAACCAACTCCCAGATTATAACTCAAAGGATCAATAGACCAAGGACATCAAAAGTGGAAACCAAAGGCATGAATCAATACTCCAAACTAAGGCATCAAATGCTCAATGAAAGACATGAATAAATACTCCAAATACATGGTGAAATACTCAACAAAACAATCCAACAATGATCTGAAACAAGGGACCAACAACAGACAACAATAGCAGAAACTGCTCTCTGGAAAACAAAGTCCCAGAGAACTAACGGAGCTCACTCACGGACCACAGTCCTCCGCCGAACTACTCCGCAAGAAGCAGCCGGACCCCCTCAGCGGGCCACTCTCCTCCGCCCGTGCCATCCGTTGCCACCTTGCGGATCGCCCTAGCGGGTTACATTATGCCGTTCGGGTCTTCCGCAAGGCCAACCCCAATCCCAGATTCCAGAATGCAAAGCAGACATGAACAAATCCCATTTCCAGAACACAAGATCAGACCAAAGACACTCACATTTCATCCAATTTAGAGTCCAAGAATAAGGAAATCCATAACATCATTGATCATACAACACAAGACAAAGATCAAGATGAAATCCAACAAAGAGATTCAACACAATAGGCTAATCACAAGGAATTTTCAGGATTTCCAATCACCAAATCAATATATATAGAATAAGGGAATAAAATAGTTTTGATGGACATGGATGGTTACCTCAAAGAGCTTTTCCTACTCCAATAAGCCTTTTGCTAGCTCAAGAAGCCCCACCTTCACCTTGATCATCTTTTCCCAAAGAATCCCCAAAAGAACACTTATAAGATTATATAAAAAAAGGCTATCTAAAACACAAAATGCAAGATGAATCCTAGGATGGATGCACTTACCCACTCCCAACAAAGCTTAAAAGAACAATCTTGGCTTGAAATCTTGTAGGGAAGATGAAGATGAATTTTAGGGAATTTTAGAGAGGAAATGGCGCATGAAGAAGTGTAGGAGGAAGAAATGAGTGAAAGTCTTAGGGTAATTTGATCTTCACTTCTTATACCATGAATACATACAATATTTAGGGTGTAAGACAATAAATGATGTGGGCTTAAGTAATCCTTATAGAATAATGGGTGTAGGAAAAATTAATATAATCAAGACTAGTAAGATGGGCTTATTAATTCACCCCTTACAATTTAATTACAAGAATTAGCCCATAGCAATGTCTTAGGATCAATATATTTCTATGTATAATATATAATCAAGAATGTGGGCTTGTAGGAATATTTAATACCAAATATTGCAAGGGTCCAAATTGAATAAAATCCCTTACAAGGATAAATACAATTAATTGGGCTCTTGATTAGAATAATCAAATTAAGCTCAAGGAGTGCAATATATACTTATATATATTTAATAGGAAGAATTAGCCCAATTTGGAATTAATTAATTTGCCCGGAGAATTAATTAGATTGCCCAAGGAATTAATTAACGAACGAAAAGCTTGAAAAGGAATTTACGGGGCGTTACAAGCGCTCTTGAAGGAAATAATGGAGAGAACACTGCCATGCATGAATAGTTAAGCATGGATGAGTCTGAAAATAACTGTGAGTCTGAAAATGAAAGTGAGCCACACACAAACCAAGATTTACAGCAAGCAGAAATAGTGCATGAAGAAGTTGAGAATGAGAGTTTAGAAGTAAGGGGGGTGCAAATGATGTTGCAGATGACACAGAGTTTAGGGAACAATTAGGACGTGGGCACCGAACTCGATATCACTCAGTGAAATTGCGTGATTTTGTTACTAATGTTGCTTATAAATTGAGCCCATCTCTCGATTCACCCGTTGCAACGCATCCCTCAGGTACGCCTTATCCAATAGCTCATAGTGTAAACTATGATAAATTTTCCTTGCAACATCGAGAGTTTCTTGCAGCTCTTGTTGTAGGCCATGAACTAGAGTCTTTTACCGCTGCGATGAAAGACAAACGTTGGAGAGAAACCATGCGAAAAGAAATTGATGCTTTATCCAACAATGGGACATGGGAATTATCTGCCTTGCCTCCGGGGAAGAAAGCTCTTGGGTGTAAGTGGGTTTACAAAATAAAATATAATTCAGATGGCACAGTGGAGCGATATAAAGCCCGACTAGTGATCCTTGGGAATCATCAAGTAGAAGGTGTTGATTTTACAGAAACATTTGCACCCGTAGCCAAGATGGTCACATTGAGAATGTTTTTTAGCGGTAGCAGCTACAAAGGGGTGGGAACTACATCAAATGGATGTGCATAATGCATTCCTTCATGGAGATCTGGAGGAAGAGGTGTATATGAAAATGCCCCCGGGGTTTAAAACTGACAAGTCAGGGGTTGTCTGTAGGTTGAGAAAGTCTCTCTATGGGCTTAAACAAGCGCATCGGTGTTGGTTTGCAAAACTATCAATAGCATTGCGAAGGTATGGGTTCATTCAATCATTATATGATTACTCGTTGTTTACCTTAAAACGAGGTACTACTCGACTCAATGTACTAGTCTATGTTGATGATTTAATAATCTCTGGAAATAATTGCAATGCCATACAAGTGTTCAAATCTTACTTGAGTGCATGTTTTCACATGAAAGATTTGGGATGTCTAAAATATTTCTTAGGCGTGGAAGTTGCAAGAAGTTCGAAAGGGATTTATCTATGTCAACAGAAATATGCTTTGGATATTCTTGATGAGGTGGGACTCTTAGGAACGAAACCTATCAACTTTCCTATGGAACAAAATCAGAAACTCTCATTAGCGAATGGAAGGTTGCTGGAGGATCCAGAACCTTACCGTCGTTTGGTTGGTCGGCTAATTTATCTATGTTTCACTCGCCCTGAGATTGCATATTCTGTTCATGTTTTATCACAATTTATGCAGCAACCACGAAATGAACACTGGGATGCAGCTATGAGAGTTGTTCGCTACTTGAAAGGTAGTCCAGGACAAGGTGTTCTCTTGCGGGCAGATAATGACTTACGGTTGTATGGCCGGTGTGATGCAGATTGGGCAAGCTGCCCCATCACACGTCGATCTCTTACAAGATGGGTAGTGTTCTTGGGTACATCTCTGATTTCGTGGAAGACCAAAAAGCAACAAATAGTCTCTCAATCTTCTACTGAAGCTGAGTACAGGTCCATGGCTATGACAGTTTGTGAGTTGAAATGGTTGCGAGGGATTTTGTCGAGTTTGGATGTTTCACACTCTCAACCCATGAAGCTTTATTGTGACAGTCAAGCAGCATTACATATGGCAAATAATCCTGTGTTTCATGAGCGTACGAAACATATAGAGGTCGATTGTCACTTTGTAAGAGACGAGATTATGAAGAATACTATTTCTCCCTCCTACGTTTCAACAATGTTGCAACTTGCTGACATATTCACCAAGGCGTTGGGGCAGAAGCAGTTTAAATTCTTGGTGGACAAGCTGGGCATACAAAATTTGCATGCACCAACTTGAGGGGGGGTATTAGAGAATATTGTGTAGAATATTTCCATGCACATATGTTTAGTAAATATCTTTTATTTAGGTAATATTCCTTTTGTATTTAGCTGGTAATATTTCCTTGTTATATATTACCTTTGAGTTTCCTTCTTTTTAGGATGTTAATACAAACACTCTCACGGGCGTTACTCAATGCGTTATAACAGAAGTCGTGCTTTGGAGTTGATCTCACGAAACTCCTCATGTACATGGTAGCTGAAATGGTGTTATGAAGTTGGTCTCACGTCATGTTTTACGTGTGCGACAGCTCTTGTGACAATTTCATCTGGCTTTCATCATATTTTGTCCATTTTAAGTCTAATTTGCCCTTAATTTAGCTCTTTTTGCCTTCAAACCGTGATATGTTTCAAATTTGCTCATTCCTACGCAATTTATCATAGAATTGGTCAATTTAAATAATAGTAAAGCTATTTTTATCCAAAATTGACCAAAATATGCATCATAAAATATCACAATTGAACATCTATCAATGATATGCCGAGATATTCCCATATTTTCAAGCTCTTTTGATCTAAGCACCTATGTGTTATTAGGGTTGGTGGCGACTTCATCAATCACCAGAGAGGAAGAGTTGCTTACAATGATGTACCAAATACCACCTTTCATCGCAATGAAAGTAGAGACCTTTAGATCCTTGGTGGTTGTACTTGATTTAGGACAGTTGCCGCTCGAGTGGAGAGAAGATGCTATACATCCTTGCAGAGTTGTGCGGCATGCTAAAAAAGCTTAGAATGGTATACAAAATGGCTACTATCTGAACTCATTATAGCAATTACAGGGAACGAAGTTCCTGGTCGCACAAAACCGCCTAAAATAGGGAAATACAGTGAGTCATTAGCCACTCCCAAATATGTAGCAGCCATAACCAGACCTCATGGAGGACATATTTGACGTTGTAAAAAATATCTGGCCAAATTCGTAGAAATATTCAAGTCTGGTGGGTGTTAGTTTTTGATATCGATATAAGCCATTCGTCGAAGCTGACAGTGTACGTAGAGGTCGACTTCTTGGTCTTGTTGGATATTAGCCGTGTGCGTGAGTATGGATTGGAAGGCATCGATAAATTACTCAATGTGACGTTACCCCAAAGGGCAGTCCAAATTGCAAAAAAACATTGTTGTTTGAAACGTTGTCAAGTCATGTCGAGTTCTTCCAATTATAGTAGAAAATGCCACATTTGAGCTACCACATCAAGTATAAAGTTGTCGTTTTCACGTAATAATTAACCAGAGTGTTTTGGGTCTTGAAAAATTATTCACAATGATGAAGACAACCAATTGGGTCCTCTTTGCCGTCATACAATGGGAATTCAAGTCATGTATACTTTGGAATATTTGCTTGAGAACCCGATATCGGGTTCCAAGTTAGAAGGGTGTGGCTGCTAAATGCTTCTACGCCCTCCTTACCAACCATATCGTGTTGTATCAATTCCTTATGGGTTCGATCCTTGCTTTGCACGCTAAACTACATTTGACTCGTGCACTTGCAAGAATATTATAAAATTGTCCATCACTAGGTTGATTAATTAGAATCCCTTCTAGATAAAAATCTTCCTAAGGATTGCATTAGTGATTTGTGTATTCTACTGAATGATTTGACTTGAACACAGAGGATTAATGTCACCCTACCTCTAGGGTTGCATTTCACTCCTACCAATTGTGTTAAATCTACATTAACTAAGGATGTCTCTATCGCAAAATTCATGCATCAATCAAGAATCTAATAAGCCGACAATTATTGACTCAAAAAAAGTAAAGAAACAAAATCTTGGAATGTGTAGACTTGGAAGATTAATATCTTTATAGGAAGCGATATTTTCTTGAAACAACCATGAACATTAGGCCTTCAAGGCCAATAATGGTTGTCCTATATTTCATTTGATTGAATTTTAATACAATTTTTTCAATTAAAGGTTTTTTAATGAGACAATTAGTGTAACACATGAATACACAAAAATCATGTAATATGATCTTTTCATAAACTAGGATTTTCCTATGGGATTTCTCTAGCGATATTTTTAACAAGGTAGGTGTATAATATAGCAATGACCAAGGGAGAGGTGTAAATAAATAAATTAATATGGTCATTACTAGATGGTTTTTTTTATTATAATAATATCTCTACATCTTTTATAGATTTAGAGATTTACTAGAACTCTTTATATCATGTATATATTAGATTAAAGGATGAATAGCAAGATTGATGGTTCTTTCTCTTTGTATCTCTTGTCTTCTCTCTTACTATTATATCTATTGCATTTCTGAGATGAGAACGATACATTCACACAATGAACATCTCAACTTACAACAATTTTTAAATATTTATTGATGTTAGTTTAACCCTAAACCTAGAAATTAAGGGAGTGTATTCAATCATGACTTTCATAGAATTTTAAAGTCTTTTATAAACTTTAAAAGTTTGGAGGTATTCAATTCAAACTTTTAGAGAGTATTTAAAAGTCATGCGGTGTTCGATAAGATTTTTAAAGAGTTTTTAAAAGTCATGTGGTATTCAACTAAAACTTTTAAAGAATCTTTAAAAGTCATGTGGTATTCAAAAAGTTATGAATTTGTAAGGATTTTCAATTTTAGAACTTCTGTATACTTTTATATACTTTTCCTTCTCAAATATAAATAGTTCAAATCCAACCCCCAACCCCAAGATTTCAAAATTTTCTTTCTACCAACACTGAAGGTTTTTTTTTTCTCTCTCTCTCTCTATTTAAACTCTACTTTTTTCTCCTTATTTAAAATTTTAAACTTCATAAACCTTATACCTAAATTCAATAAATTATTTTTTCTTCATTATCCTATATTTTCTGCATACCTAAACTCTACAAATATTTTTCTGTCTCCTAAACTTTACAATCTTCCTCTAAAAATTTAAAATAATATTATTTTTATTTCATTGTTGCTTGTATATTTTGATTTTTTTTTCTATGAACTTTTTATCCCTAACTTCAAAACTTTTTCTACTAAATACATGAACAGAGTAAATTTTTTTATCTATCACCGTCAACTTTTACTATATGTTTCATAATATTCATATGTTTATTCGTAATATATTTTTTCTTTTTTCTTTTTAACAACGTAACATGCTATTACGAATAGTGAACAATTGTTCGCAATAGCAATTTGAGGCTACAAAGAGAAGCACCTTGTTATTGTTAGCAGTCCCATATTGTTATTGCAAATAATAGCTCTTTGCTTGATACCTAGCAGTATATCAAATATAATTTTTATATATATTATTAACTTTTTTTATTTTATGCAACTAGTAATTATATTTTTTTAAAATATTAATTTCTCAAGAAAAAGTAATTATATTTTTAAATATTTTATTTGAACAATTCTATAACTATAAATTTTATATTGTTATGAATTGCTTATGAAAGTTTGTAAGGATGTATTCAATTTAGAATTTTAGATGGGTGTATTCAATCACGACTTTCATGAACTTTTAAATACTTTTAAAGTGATGGATTTTAATTGACTTTTGTAGAGAATTTGTAAACTTTCCTAGAATCTTTTAAATTTTTATAAACTTTGTAAGAGTTTATAAATATCTGAAAGAGTAATCAGGCTAGCAGCATCCGACCCGGAACCACTAGCAGGACCCAAAGGCAAGACAGTTGCCGTTCAGACTACCCAAGACACCTCACTCCTCAGCATCAATGCGCAACGGTCCAACTCCTCAGCATTGATGACCAACGTTCAACTCCTTAGCATTGATGACCTTCAACTCCTCAACATTGATGCCCAACGTTCAACTCCTCAGCATTGATGCTCAACGGCTCCTCACCCCTTGGCATTAATGCTCCATTACTGAGCTGAAGGAAATAAAAGGACACACAAGACATTACTAAGGGGGGACACTCTGTTTCTAACACACAACACTATGTACTCACTTACAATGGTACTCAACTATTATACTCGTTTATCAAATATACTCCGGTAACATTATTACCGTCATTGGTGCTTTCGTTGAGAGCCGAGATCATATCTCAGGCAAACTTCACACATCACAAATACTTCTATGGCATCGCCTTCTTCAAGCAGTGGGATGCTCATCAAGTGGCGTTCGCCTCCTGCTCATCAAGCCACACTTTTCACAAATCACAAAACACCCAGCTCATCTCATCACTGTCGATGGTGCAATCCAGATCCAGCCCTACTCTCATGGTTCTCATCGAGTGAACAATGGTCATCCCGGATCTAGCAGCTCTCATGGTTTTCATCGAGTGAACAATGGTCACCCCTCGGGTGATCTTCGTGGGCAACTCAATGGTCACCCCTCGGGTTATCTTCGTAAACATCTCAACAGTAACCACGTGGGAGATCGCCGCAAGGGTGATCTCCGTAGCCAACTCAACAACAACCACGAGCGCATCCTCCTCAAGTGCGTCCGCCTCCTTCACTTGTGCGTTCACCTCTTGTAAGCAGTGGCGCTACCCAGTGAACGCTGCTCTCATCCAAGCCGTGGACTTCCAAGCAGTGGTGCTTCCTCACCTCCACGAGCATCGTCGCCTCCTCAAGTGGTGTCACCTCCACGAGCAGCGCCACCTCCTCAAGTGGTGTCACATCCACGAGCAGCGTCACCAATAAATATGCCGAGGTCATCACCTCAGCCAATTTGGGTCGAGGTCCTCACCTCGGCTAATTTTGGCCGAAGTTCATCTCATCCACGAGCAGTGTCACCACCTCGAACAAAGTCAACACCTCAAGTGGTGTCACCTCCACGAGCGGCGTCACCTCCTCAAGTGGCGCTGTTCCTCACGCAGCGTCACCTCATCAAGTGGTGTCACCTCCTTGAGCGGCGTCACCAGCTCGAGCAAGTCACCTCCTTGAGCAGCCTCACCTCCTCAAGTGGTGTCACTTCCTCAAGTAGCGTCACCTCCACTAGCAGTGTCACCACCTCGAGCAGCGTCACCACCTCGAGCAGCGTCACTTCCTCGAGCAGTGTCACCACCTTGAGCAGATGTCACCTCATCTAGTGCATCCGCCCTTTTCAAGTGGCTCTGCTCCTCAAGCAAGCTTCACCTCCTCAAGTGGCGATGCTCCTCAAGCAAGCTTCACCTCCTCAAGCGGCGAGTGGTGTCACCTCCCCGAGCAGCGTCACCAATAAATATGCCGAGGTCATCACCTCGGCCAATTTGGGCCGAGGTCGTCACCTCGGCCAATTTTGCCGAGGTCCTCACCTCGGCTAAATTTCACCGAGGTCATCACCTCGGCCATGGTCGAGGCCCCGTGCCTCGGCCACTGTGACCGAGATCCCGCACCTCGGCCACAATGATAACAAATAAAATAACTCTATTCCCTTATGGCCGGCACGAGATCCGATCTCGCTAGCTACCTGACGGGAGAGTGTTTTCCTGGGTCAAGCCAGATGCTTGATTTCAAAAACACCACACTCTAGTCCCTTAAGGCTGGCACGAGATCCGATTTCGCTAGCTACCTGACGGGAGAGCTGACCTTTGACCGAGCTTACGGATGGTCGAAGTGAACTCACGCAAAAACCCAAAGCAAAGTTAAAAAAAAAAAAAAAGTGAACTCGGCCTCGGCCCAGCACAGAGGTCGGGAGGTCATGACCTCGGCGCTGGTCGAGGTCACGACCCCAGCCTCGGCCCAGCGCCGAAGACGTGACCTCGGAGCTGGTCGAGGTTGTGACCTCGGCCTCGGCCCAGCGCCGAGGTCGTGACCTCGGCCACCGAGGTCTTGGACGTGACCTCGGCGCTGGCCGAGGTCGGGAGGTCATGAGCTCGGCGACCTCGGCCTCGGCCCAGCGCCGAGGTCGGGAGACCGAGGACGTGACCTCGGCGCTGGCCGAGGTCGTGACCCCGGCCTCGGCCCAGCGCTGAGGTTGGGAGGTCATGACTTCGGCACTGGCCGAGGTCACACCCCGGCCTCGACCCAGCGCCGAGGCCAAGAGGCCGAGGACGTGACCTCGGCGCTGGCCGAGGTCGTGACCCCGGCCTCGGCCCAGCGCCGAGATTGGGAGGTCATGACCTCGGCGCTGGCCGAGGTCCTGGACGTGACCTCGGCGCTGGCCGAGGTCACGACCCCGGCCTCGGCCCAGCGCCGAGGTCGGGAGGCCGAGGACGTGACCTCGGCGCTGGCCGAGGTCTTGACCCCGGCCTCGGCCCAACGCTGAGGTCGGGAGGTCATGACCTCGGGCACCGAGGTCCTGGGACGTGACCTCCGCCATCGAGGTCACGCTTGTCGGGAGGTCATGACCTCGGCGACCTCGGCCTCGGCCCAGCGCCGAGGTCGGGAGGCCGAGGACATGACCTCGGCGTTGGCCGAGGACGTGACCTCGTGAGTCGGGAGGTCATTACCTCAGCGCTGGCCGAGGTCCTAGACGTGACCTCGGCCATCGAGGTCACGCCTCGGCATGGAGGCCTGGCCTTGTGCCGAGGATGCAAAAAAAAAAAAATCAATTTTTACGCTGGTCATTACTCCCAAACCACCTCAACCACTCTCGTTGGCTAGGGAGTGGGGGGACTGGTGAAAGAGTAATCAGGCTAGCAGCATCCGACCCGGAACCACTAGCAGGACCCAAAGGCAAGACAGTTGCCGTTCAGACTACCCAAGACACCTCACTCCTCAGCATCAATGCGCAACGGTCCAACTCCAATTCATATTAAAAAGTTTACAAAAGTCATTAAAACTCTAAATTGAATACACCCTCACAAACATTCCATAACTTCTATTAATATATTATCTATAAATTAATGCATTGTAGAAATTACAAAAAAAATATTGATGTCACAAAAATAGAGTATATTATTCATAAACAAAATATAATCAATTTTTATAAATATAACCAATAAAAATATTTCTTGAACTAATGAAACAACTAATGCTGAGTAATAAACATACAATTATATAAAATTATAAACATATTAATTAACTAAAATTTTAAAATTATAAATTTTAAAAAATTTGCTGCAACTAGCAGCAAGTTGCTGGTGGTTGCAGCAAAAATGCACAGCAGCAATAAATTACTGCTGCTGTTCGCAGCAAATATGCTGCGAACAGCAGCAAGCTTCTTGTTGCTGCGATCGCAGCAATTTTTTTAGCTGCGATCGCAGCAATTTCTTTTAGCTGCGATCGCAACAATTATTTTGTTGTGATGGCAACAAAAAATTTACTTGAACATAAAATAAAAAAAATATTTGTGAAAGATTTGATACGTACCGTAAAATTGATGGAAAATTTGTCTAGTTTAGATAGAGGAAAAAAAGTGTGCACAGAATATTGAAAAGTTTGGGGTTGGAGGGTTGGATTTCATCTATCTATATTAATGAAGAGAAAGTCTATAGAAATCCTATTCTGACAGAGTTTGTGAAAGTCAGTAACTTTTTGAATACCAGTAGACTTTTAATAACTCTATAAAATTCCGAATCGAATACATGTATACTTTTAAAGAGTTTTGAAAAGTTTTAATTGAATACAAGTATACTTTTAAAGAGTTTCTAAAAGTCTTAATTGAATACCACCAAACCTTTAAAGTTGATAAAAGTATTTAAAAGTTCATGAAAGTCGTGATTGAATACACCCCCCTTAATGACTTTTGTAGACTTTTTAAAATAAAAAAGTTGATAAAAGTTTATGCAAGTTTTTTATACAGACTTTTATAAAGTCTTACAAAGTTTTAAAAAGTTTTGAACGACTCTATGAAAGTCAATAAAAGTTTATTAAAATCTATCATTTTAAAAGTTTTTAAAAATCTACAAAAGTCATGATTGAATACACCCCTAGAAAGATTTAAAGAAATGTGGCAACTTGTTATCTGTATTGAATTAATTTATTAATGTAACTAATAAATTAATTTCTATTGGGTAAGTTTGGACTTGAAAAAATCTAGTACCTTTAGACACAAAATTAGTTGTATATAAATATTTATCCATTTCTTTACTCGGTCTAAGAATTCACATAAAAGTTTTCAGATTCTGTGTATTCTCTTTTATGACTAGAAAATGAGCATTTGACCCGTTCATGGGATCATTCCTTCAAACATAAATTTAAACGGTGATCCACACCTCATCTGGTGAACTTACACCACATTCGATTCCGACTTGATGAGGGGGATTTTTGGAGTCACTTTGATAAGATCGAACCCTTCATCGTTGAATCGACGTCAGGGTACGGACTAGGGGCTACTTGATAGGAAATATTCCTCGAGTATACCTCCATCTACGTACTATATAACTGTTCAGTATTCGGTCAAGTCACCGAGAGGAATCATTTATGACCTTGACCGACCATTAGCTTGATATTCCCGACCTAAATGCTACGACTAAGCTAAATCATGATTGCTGTAGTACTTCATTATTATGTTGTCTTGGGACTAACCCCAACTTGTTTAGATCGGGACAGTCATCCCGAGAGGAGTTACTTAAGGATTTGAACCTAGGCTCCTAACTTTAACCCTGCCACATCCCCCAATGGGTGGTCAGGAATATCAAGACACGTGGCTATCATGGCGTTGTTTCGAGCCCACTGATGGGTATATAATGATTAGTGAAAATATGGGTGTGAGTTATCGATCCGCTGAGGATTGGGGTTATGGCACGTAATTGTATGAATTAAGAATACTAGACACTAGAGTATGTGAATCAACTAGAAACCAAACAACTGATAACTGAATGATGGAAATTAAAGGGAATAAATTGACTAAGGAATTAACTGTATGATAGGGAATTGTAATCTTGATTTTCTAACAAACTCAGAATTAGGGAAAGAATAATTAACCTAGGGATTTATGGGTAATGCACATAAGAATTCAATTTAGCTACTTTCGTAATCAATAAACAGAATTAGGCTACAATTGCCCTACTATCGTGATGCATCAATCATAACCTTAAACACCTAAACATTGTAAGCTCCCAAAATTACCCCTATTCTCATAGTAGGAAAATTAGGTTGAAATTGGTAAGACTCGAGGTCTCCATCCAACTTTCATTGTAATGAATCCCTCTCCTAGACTAGCAATTAATTGTGGCCATCAATCAATAACAAGTAGAAAGCAATCCCCAAATCAACATAAACCCTAGGTAAAAGATTCAATTCCTTTATGCAATAATCACAAATTGAACATCAAGATTAACAATAAGCTCGGGATCGGGGCCGTGATGTAGCGTGGCCCACTGCTGTCCGCGGTGGAGGTCACAGCCGCCATCACGACCGTGAGGCGGCCTCCTGGTCCTCTTCTGACTTCTTTCGTGCTCTGTTTCTCCTTTTCGTCCCGGGTTAGATTCCTTATGTCTCGAAAACTAGTCCGAGATGACCGAAAATCCTTCCTTTATTCCTCATTTGTGAATAAGCTAAGATTGATCAAATATAACACACAAACGAGCCTTAAATGTATCAAGGTAAAGAAAATAAGTAACAAAACTCCTGAATCGTGGGGCAAATAAAGGTATAAAATCATGTGTATCAACTCCCCCACACTAGAACTTTTGCTTGTCCTCAAGCAATTACCTAGGATAATCCACCATCCAGGCACTGCAACTAATCACACTTCCTTCCTGCTCAACCAATCATTCCACCAACCAACTTGTACAACCTACCCTGCTTCAAGAATCATCTCAGAATCACAAGCGAGTTCCCCTCTCAGGCCAATAACCGGGCACCCGAAATTAGGTAGATTAGAACCTTGTATGCACATGTACTCAGTTGAGATTATGCAAGACTTGGCTTAAGATGAACTTGTTAGGAACATAATGTAATAGGTTTTGATGATACCAAATGTAAATCAGAATCCCCTAAGGGTGTGTTTGGAAACTCGGAAAATGATTTCTGGAAATCATTTTCCGAGTTTTCAGTGTTTGGCAAGGAGGAAAATGAACCGGTCAACGGAAAATGGAGCTCCGGAAAATGACTTCCCCTTTTTTTTGGGGGAAGTCATTTTCCGTCTCCAGTCTCCACTCTGCCTCTCCCTTCCTACGAACAACCCATTCCAGATTTCCAGCTACCATCCATCATAACTTCCACCTTCCTCAGCCTTTCCCATCTCCGCCACCGCCGCAATCCATCCCCTTCTTCTCCCTCCTCTCACCACCATCACCATCCTTCTTCCCCTAATCAACCACACTTTCTGCAAAATTGGTGAAAGAAAAATAAGAATACAAAGGTCCGCCACCGCCGCAATCCATCCCCTTCTTCCCCTAATCAACCATCCTTCTTCCCATCTCCGCCACCGCCGCAATCCATCCCCTTCTTCTCCCTCCTCTAGCCACCGTCGTTGCCCCTGTCGTCGTCAATACTAATTTCTCCAAGGCTATGGAGAAAATGGTAAATGATCATAGACCTATAAATGATAGAACCGGTCTCGGGTTCCGTCAAAACAGTCACTCGAGAGATAAACAGACCACTGATTTGGGAACTTCAAATAATGGAGGATCTCAACCCAAACCAAACAAGGGTCATAAAGGACCAACAGAAAGGACCAAAGTAGTTATTCACAAACCGTCCCTATACACCAGAAATGGAAAGTATAGGAAAGCTACAAAGAATGGCCGGGTAAACTATATCGAGAGATCATCTAGCTATCACTCGCAAGGCCATTCCAAGTACAAGGAAAGCTACATTCCATATAATGCACCTCAGGGTAAATATGGAAGGTCTGAGATCCAGAAGGGTAGGATATCACGGTTGGAGGAAGGCAGACACTTCCCATCCAGTGATGATTGGTCAGATGAACAAGAACCGTGGGATAAACTTCAGTTTCTACGGTACCACATGACCAAACAGGCAATGAAGGGTATGGTGCGTAAACCCGAGGTCAAGCCTCAACCTAAACTGATTTATGCACCTAAGAGGCCCCGAGTCTTTGCTAGCATTCCTTATGATTATCAAACGTATAATGGCTACATTGCACCTAGGCCTGGAGTAATGGGTCCAAGGTATAAATGGATGCCTAAACTGACTAACCAATCAGGACCCAAAGTTTGGGTACCTAAATCTGCCTGATATGCTTGCAGGACACCAGGGACATATGGTTCATTGACAGTGGATGTTCGAGACATATGACTGGAAACTTAACACTGCTAGAGAACATCCAACCTATCGAAGGTCCCTTGGTGACATTTGGAGACAACGAGAAGAAAGGACGTACAAAGGCTGTTGGTGAAATCCATAAGAATTGATTGGTGATCAAGGGGGTATCCTACGTTGAAGGGCTTAAGTTCAACCTCCTTAGCACAAGCCAATTCTGTGACAAGGGCTACAAAGTGATCTTCACCAAAAGCAAATGCCAAATCATACAAGAAGAATCTCTCGAAGTCGTCCTGGAAGCAGCAAGGAAAGGAAACATGTACATAGTGGATTGGAGATCTGCCAAACCATCCCTATGTATGCTAGCAAGGAGCAAGGAAGACTTATGGAGCTTGAGATTTCGTCCTACCCATATAGGTATTTCGATGAATCTCTCGCCCTTCCCTCAACTGTAAGCCCTTCAAACGTAAAATACTTTGAACAACAAAACCAAAACCAACCTTTTTGCTGATCAACTGGTTGGCGTTTGAGACTGAGCTCTGCACTTGCTGTAGTAGGGAGTTGAAGATGATTTGTGCCCAATTCATTTTGGTGTTGTTCCAGATGGCATGGAGAATTTTGAGGATGTCCAGATTGATCTCGTCGGTTCCGGACACCTTGCCGAGGATGAACTTCATAATTAAGTCGGCAGCCAGAGCAAACCTCTCCTTGAGATGGAACTTGCGGAGGGCAGAGGATGCTCTTGGTGGTGCAGTCTCCATTCGGATTTTATCCCAGAAAGCTTGTTTATCCAAATCATAATCCGAGAGGTGCTGGACTGTTTCCTCCGTTTCCTGAAAGTCGAATGCTGCCCTAAGGTCACCCACCGATGTTGTAATGTGGATTTCATTGACGCTGCTCTCGATTACGCCCTTTGTGACCTTAGCATTCGCGAACCATTCTGTGAAATCCAAGTCGTGGATGGTCCGGTAGTCATGTGTCATATAGTTGAGAAGCCCTGCCTTCTCGAACTTCTTCAGGACCTTCTCTGCCATCGTCGGGTTCGCCGAGTGTGTAATGAACCATTCTTGTCAAGGATGCTTCCCGCCTTGAACCCATTCTGCCATCAGTTTTACCTTTCGAAGGTAAACTCTCGACTTGCTAGTTTAAGGATCTTCCCCCTGAGTGATTGATCCCTAAACCTCCTTATACCTCCATTTAAGCCTTCCTTTGGTTAAGGTCTTCCCCTGAGTGATTGATCCCTAACCCTCCTTATTCCTCCATCCAGAGATATGCAGATAGTCAGTTTGTCATCTTTCGAAGTGAACTCTCGAACTACCTTCTTCGAGACATATCGTTTTAGCTTAAACTGACAAGGTATCTCTCGAATAACCTTTCGAACACAGATTGTGATAGAAGACACAAGATTGATTCATTCAAAAGATGTCACTTAGAACATTTCCTTAAGTTCATTTAGTGATTCCAGAAACATTACATAAGAATCAATATCCTATTAGATTCCATAGAAACTTTTGTTTGGCCTTGGATAGCCAAATAGGAATCTATTTAGAACAAGAACTAGCCATCTACATCATAGTCTGAGTTACAGAACTAGAGGTGGCTAATTCTTCTTGTTCTTCTCTACCTCTCCGCTGCTGCACTCCTCAGAGGCTCCATCTCCCTTTCCCTTGGTTCTCCATTTGGTTGAGGGATGTCCTTTTCCAAAATGTGCAGCGGTAGGAGTCCTGCCTGTGCAAGACTCTTCTCCCGACTCCAATATCCCACCATCGTGGATCTCTCGCATTTGGGGATCCATTCACCTTGGATGGGAATAGGATGCTTGCTTGGAATATCAGGAAGCTCCGCAATCTGTTCACCCTTCGTTAGATTTGGATAGTTTTCTCCTTGGAAATCTTTGGACTTTGTGGCTGATTTCCTTCCTCTATACCAGAACGGTACATCGTCTTTTCCTTTCCCTCTCC
This sequence comes from Ipomoea trifida, assembly GCA_003576665.1. Taxonomy (NCBI): domain Eukaryota; kingdom Viridiplantae; phylum Streptophyta; class Magnoliopsida; order Solanales; family Convolvulaceae; genus Ipomoea; species Ipomoea trifida. Next base: position 4,288,934 of record CP025649.1, on the reverse strand, counting down.
ATGAAGAAGTCGATGACATAAACTGATGAGAAAACCCCTCTATTTATAGCCCAAAAAGATAGAAACTGTAGAGTCACGGGAGGTTACTTTGAATGACCATTCAATGCTGTGTAACTCCAAAGCTGCCATAAAGTTGATGAAACGCTTCTCACATGCGAAACAGTGTATGACACTTAATACAAGGAGATAAGATTTGACCATTCAACCCAATTCTATCATTCCCAATTCTAACCTTAGTTGAGAGAATCTATTTTCACACAATGCTTTTGTGAAAATATCTGCTAGTTGCTCCTCCGTTGCAACATATTCCAAAGAGATGTCCTTTTCTCAACATGATCTCGGATGAAGTGATACTTTATATCAATGTGCTTTGTCCTTGAATGTAACACTGGATTCTGAGTGATAGCTATAGCACTTGTGTTGTCACACATAATTTTCACTTCCTTACATTCAACCCATAATCCAATAGTTGTTGCTCATCCATAAAATCTAGCACAACAACTTCCAGCTGCTACATATTCTGCCTCAGCGGTGCTTGTAGCTATTGAGTGTTGTTTCTTGCTAAACCATGAGACAAGTCTCCCTCCTAGAAACTGACATGTCCCGGATGTGCTCTTTCGATCTATTTTACAACTGGCAAAGTCCGCATCTGAATATCCCATAAGTTCGAAAGATCCACTCTCGAATACCAAAGCCCAACACTTTGCGTACCCTTAAGATATTTAAGGATTTTTTCGATGCATTCAAGTGACTTTCCTTAGGACTTGCCTGAAATCTAGCACATACACCTACTGCAAAAGATATATCTGGTCTACTAGCAGTTAAATAGAGAAGGGATCCGATGATACCTCGATAAGTAGTTTGATCGACCTCTCGACCTTCACTGTCAACATCGATACGTAAAGAGGTTCCCATTGGTACTTTAACTGAGGATTTCCCTTCTATGTTGTATTTCTGAGCAGATCCTTGGTGTTTTTCTCCTGGTTGATGAAGATACCTTCCTTAAGTTGTTTGACTTGAAGCCCAAGAAAGTAGTTGAGCTCTCCCATCATGCTCATCTCGAACTTCCCTTTCATCAAACTGGAGAACTTCTAGCATAGGTCTGGATTGGTGCTCCCAAAGATAATATCATCCACATAGATTGCACCAATAAGATATGATCCCCATCCTTAATTCTAAACAATATTTTGTCCACTAGGCCTTTGGTGAACCCACATTGAAGTAGAAAGGAGGATAGTGTATCATACCAAGCTCTCGGAGCTTGCTTTAAGCCGTAAAGTGCCTTCTTTAACTTGTAAACTTTGTCAGCTCCCACGTCCTTCAAGAAACCCGGAGGTTGTTCAACGTACACCTCTTCTTCGAGAAGTCCGTTCAGAAAAGCGCTCTTGACATCCATTTGATACACTTTGAAGTCTTGAAGGCTGCATATGCGAGAAAGATGCGTATAGCTTCGAGACGTGCCACAGGAGCGAAGGTTTCATCAAAATCTATTCCTTCCTCCTGGCAGTAACCCTTGGCAACAAGTTTGGCCTTGTTCCTAACAATGACTCCATCGTCATTCATCTTGTTTCTGAAAACCCATTTCGTACCAATAACGTTCTGATGATGAGGTCTCGGAACCAGTTCCAAATGTCGTTCCTCTCGAACTGATGAAGTTCCTCTTGCATGGCTTGCACCCAATCTGGATCACCTAGAGCCTCATCGATCACCTTAGCTCTATTTGGATAGAAAGCAGGCTAGCATGCTTTCCGATAGGCTGATCTGGTTCGAACTTTGTCACGTACATCTCCAATCACTTTATCAGTGGGGTGACCTCTCAACCATCTTAAATCTGGTTGTGATTCCTCAGTCGATGCTTCCGTTGTAGATTGAGGTAAGGGTTGATCAGCTATAATCTGGATTGGTTCAACTGATCTAGGTGCTTTTTTCTTTGGTGATTTCTTCATCGTCTGATTCTGACTGGGTTCTGCCACATCTCGAGCTATCGAACTATCGAGAGGTAGATCTGATCTCTCGGTAGATTCTAGCTGAATTTCCTCTGAACTTTCAGCTACTTCTGTTATCTTTGATGGTTGATCTGTTGACGTTCTGTCATCAAAAGAACATGTATAGATTCTTCAACCACCAACCTCCGCTTGTTGAAGACTCTGAACGCTTTACTTGTCGATGAGTATCCAGAAATACCCCTTCATCCGCCTTTTCATCAAAGGCTCTTAGTTGAGTCTTCCCATTGTTGTGGACATAACACTTCGCATCCGATGTGTGGAAGTAACTTACATTCGGCTTCCTTCCATTCCACAACTCATATGGAGTCTTTCCAACTCCTT
>CP025649.1:4259421-4286582 GCA_003576665.1 Ipomoea trifida | reverse complement strand
AAGGAGTTGGAAAGACTCCATATGAGTTGTGGAATGGAAGGAAGCCGAATGTAAGTTACTTCCACACATCGGAATGTCTGCAAGTGTTATGTCCACAACAATGGGAAGACTCAACTAAGAGCCTTTGATGAAAAGGCGGATGAAGGGGTATTTCTGGATACTCATCGACAAGTAAAGCGTTCAGAGTCTTCAACAAGCGGAGGTTGGTGGTTGAAGAATCTATACATGTTCTTTTGATGACAGAACGTCAACAGATCAACCATCAAAGATAACAGAAGTAGCTGAAAGTTCAGAGGAAATTCAGCTAGAATCTACCGAGAGATCAGATCTACCTCTCGATAGTTCGATAGCTCGAGATGTGGCAGAACTCCAGTCAGAATCAGACGATGAAGAAATCACCAAAGAAAAAAGCACCTAGATCAGTTGAACCAATCCAGATTATAGCTGATCAACCCTTACCTCAATCTACAACGGAAGCATCGACTGAGGAATCACAACCAGATTTAAGATGGTTGAGAGGTCACCCCACTGATAAAGTGATTGGAGATGTACGTGACAAAGTTCGAACCAGATCAGCCTATCGGAAAGCATGCTAGCCTGCTTTCTATCCAAATAGAGCCTAAGGTGATCGATGAGGCTCTAGGTGATCCAGATTGGTGGCAAGCCATGCAAGAGGAACTTCATCAGTTCGAGAGGAACGACATTTGGGAACTGGTTCCGAGACCTCATCATCAGAACGTTATTGGTACGAAATGGGTTTTCAGAAACAAGATGAATGACGATGGAGTCATTGTTAGGAACAAGGCCAAACTTGTTGCCAAGGTTACTGCCAGGAGGAAGGAATAGATTTTGATGAAACCTTCGCTCCTGTGGCACGTCTCGAAGCTATACGCATCTTTCTCGCATATGCAGCCTTCAAGACTTCAAAGTGTATCAAATGGATGTCAAGAGCGCTTTTCTGAACGGACTTCTCGAAGAAGAGGTGTACGTTGAACAACCTCCGGGTTTCTTGAAGGACGTGGGAGCTGACAAAGTTACAAGTTAAAGAAGGCACTTTACGGCTTAAAGCAAGCTCCGAGAGCTTGGTATGATACACTATCCTCCTTTCTACTTCAATGTGGGTTCACCAAAGGCCTAGTGGACAAAATATTGTTTAGAATTAAGGATGGGGATCATATCTTATTGGTGCAATCTATGTGGATGATATTATCTTTGGGAGCACCAATCCAGACCTATGCAGAAGTTCTCCAGTTTGATGAAAGGGAAGTTCGAGATGAGCATGATGGGAGAGCTCAACTACTTTCTTGGGCTTCAAGTCAAACAACTTAAGGAAGGTATCTTCATCAACCAGGAGAAAAACACCAAGGATCTGCTCAGAAATACAACATAGAAGGGAAATCCTCAGTAAAGTACCAATGGGAACCTCTTTACGTATCGATGTTGACAGTGAAGGTCGAGAGGTCGATCAAACTACTTATCGAGGTATCATCGGATCCTTCTCTATTTAACTGCTAGTAGACCAGATATATCTTTTGCAGTAGGTGTATGTGCTAGATTTCAGGCAAGTCCTAAGGAAAGTCACTTGAATGCATCGAAAAAATCCTTAAATATCTTAAGGGTACGCAAAGTGTTGGGCTTTGGTATTCGAGAGTGGATCTTTCGAACTTATGGGATATTCAGATGCGGACTTTGCCAGTTGTAAAATAGATCGAAAGAGCACATCGGGACATGTCAGTTTCTAGGAGGGAGACTTGTCTCATGGTTTAGCAAGAACAACACTCAATAGCTACAAGCACCGCTGAGGCAGAATATGTAGCAGCTGGAAGTTGTTGTGCTAGATTTTATGGATGAGCAACAACTATTGGATTATGGGTTGAATGTAAGGAAGTGAAAATTATGTGTGACAACACAAGTGCTATAGCTATCACTCAGAATCCAGTGTTACATTCAAGGACAAAGCACATTGATATAAAGTATCACTTCATCCGAGATCATGTTGAGAAAAGGACATCCTTTGGAATATGTTGCAACGGAGGAGCAACTAGCAGATATTTTCACAAAAGCATTGTGTGAAAATAGATTCTCTCAACTAAGGTTAGAATTGGGAATGATAGAATTGGGTTGAATGGTCAAATCTTATCTCCTTGTATTAAGTGTCATACACTGTTTCGCATGTGAGAAGCGTTTCATCAACTTTATGGCAGCTTTGGAGTTACACAGCATTGAATGGTCATTCAAAGTAACCTCCCGTGACTCTACAGTTTCTATCTTTTTGGGCTATAAATAGAGGGGTTTTCTCATCAGTTTATGTCATCGACTTCTTCATGGAGAGGGAAAGGAAAAGACGATGTACCGTTCTGGTATAGAGGAAGGAAATCAGCCACAAAGTCCAAAGATTTCCAAGGAGAAAACTATCCAAATCTAACGAAGGGTGAACAGATTGCGGAGCTTCCTGATATTCCAAGCAAGCATCCTATTCCCATCCAAGGTGAATGGATCCCCAAATGCGAGAGATCCACGATGGTGGGATATTGGAGTCGGGAGAAGAGTCTTGCACAGGCAGGACTCCTACCGCTGCACATTTTGGAAAAGGACATCCTCAACCAAATGGAGAACCAAGGGAAAGGGAGATGGAGCCTCTGAGGAGTGCAGCAGCGGAGAGGTAGAGAAGAACAAGAAGAATTAGCCACCTCTAGTTCTGTAACTCAGACTATGATGTAGATGGCTAGTTCTTGTTCTAAAATAGATTCCTATTTGGCTATCCAAGGCCAAACAAAAGTTTCTATGGAATCTAATAGGATATTGATTCTTATGTAATGTTTCTGGAATCACTAAATGAACTTAAGGAAATGTTCTAAGTGACATCTTTTGAATGAATCAATCTTGTGTCTTCTATCACAATCTGTGTTCGAAAGGTTATTCGAGAGATACCTTGTCAGTTTAAGCTAAAACGATATGTCTCGAAGAAGGTAGTTCGAGAGTTCACTTCGAAAGATGACAAACTGACTATCTGCATATCTCTGGATGGAGGAATAAGGAGGGTTAGGGATCAATCACTCAGGGGAAGACCCTTAACCAAAGGAAGGCTTAAATGGAGGTATAAGGAGGTTTAGGGATCAATCACTCAGGGGGAAGATCCTTAAACTAGCAAGTCGAGAGTTTACCTTCGAAAGGTAAAACTGATGGCAGAATGGGTTCAAGGCGGGAAGCATCCTTGACAAGAATGGGTTCATTACACACTCGGCGAACCCGACGATGGCAGAGAAGGTCCTGAAGAAGTTCGAGAAGGCAGGGCTTCTCAACTATATGACACATGACTACCGGACCATCCACGACTTGGATTTCACAGAATGGTTCGCGAATGCTAAGGTCACAAAGGGCGTAATCGAGAGCAGCGTCAATGAAATCCACATTACAACATCGGTGGGTGACCTTAGGGCAGCATTCGACTTTCAGGAAACGGAGGAAACAGTCCAGCACCTCTCGGATTATGATTTGGATAAACAAGCTTTCTGGGATAAAATCCGAATGGAGACTGCACCACCAAGAGCATCCTCTGCCCTCCGCAAGTTCCATCTCAAGGAGAGGTTTGCTCTGGCTGCCGACTTAATTATGAAGTTCATCCTCGGCAAGGTGTCCGGAACCGACGAGATCAATCTGGACATCCTCAAAATTCTCCATGCCATCTGGAACAACACCAAAATGAATTGGGCACAAATCATCTTCAACTCCCTACTACAGCAAGTGCAGAGCTCAGTCTCAAACGCCAACCAGTTGATCAGCAAAAAGGTTGGTTTTGGTTTTGTTGTTCAAAGTATTTTACGTTTGAAGGGCTTACAGTTGAGGGAAGGGCGAGAGATTCATCGAAATACCTATATGGGTAGGACGAAATCTCAAGCTCCGAAGGGTAAAGGTGTTAAGGATGCACCATCTCCCTCAAAGCCGAGAGCTAAGGGCAAAAGGAAAGCCCAACCTGAGAGTGTTAACTCTGATGATGAACCCTTAGGTAATTTGATTAAAAGGGTTCAACTGCCAAAGAGGGCCAAGAGGGCCAAAAAGGTTTCTGTTAGTCAGATTCGAGAAGTAGCACCTTTGATGATTCAAGTACCATTCGAGGACAGGGCACAAGCCCAGGGGGAATCTCAGGCTATACTGGCCACTGAGATTGAGAGAGTGCCCCCTACCAGGTCTTTGTCAGGAGCGCTTTTTGTTGATATAAATGTTGATGGTGCTGAGGGTGCTGATGTAATACCCCGAAAATTCCTACTACTCTTTTGAATATTATAAGGGGTTATTTTGTTATTAAATAATTATTTAAATAATTATAAGAAAGATTATTACCTATGGGCATGAAATAATATGTTTCTATAAGTTATTAGCCCAATAACTTTATTGATATATATATATATATATATATATATATATATATATATATATATATAGATGTAGTCCATATCATATAAACAATATTATTGAGCCCACAAGGAATATGTTTCTTAAGAGTTATGCTATGACCCATAATTATAAATCTATATATACTTATAGTCTATGACTAATTTGAGCCCAAATTATAGGCCCAAGTGTTTATTTGACCCAACTTGATCCAACCACCCCAATATAGCCTTTCTTAATTTAGCCTAGCCCAAAGTGGCAATACCTACCCTAAATGGAAATGTGTTAGATCAGCAGCCATAACCCTCCCTTGCCTCTCTCTCGGTTTTCCATCTTCACGCTCAAATAACAAGCATGGCAGCAACAGGAGAAGACTCTGGTCGGCGACTCCCATTTCCGGCGGTGTGCTCCAGGTAACGGCAACGAAGGACATCCAGCAACCAAGCGATCCGTCGCTGCCTCCCTTTCACCATTACGCAAGGCAGCAGCAGCGTGACTCCACGGCAACGACGAAGTAGCAGGTGTTCGACGACAACGACAGGAGCCTCTCCGGCCGTCCTCCCTGCGCCATCGTCAAGTCAGCAACCCGCACCGACGAAAGCAACCGGCGGCAGTGGAACTCCGGCTAGATGAACGTAGACGGTCGGCATGGTCTCGATGCCCTCCTTCCTCCGACTCGAAGCAAAGGAATGCAGCAGCCGCGAAGATTTCCGATAAGCAAGGAACAGCTCTTCATCGGCGGCGACATGAGGCCTCCCCAGCTCGGCGATCGGCAATGAGGGGTTACAAGGGCGACAACGAACTTCCACCTTCTTCCCTTCAACGACAAAGCAATATTCGGCGGTGGAACTTCCAGGTAGCTACGGCAACGAGGGCATCGTTCGGCGACCTTCTTTCCCGTTGATGGCAGAGCAACGACAGTCCGCCATCTTTTCGCTCCCCCTCTCCGTTACGGCGACGACAGCGAAGTTGATCCCTCCTTTCTCTTGGCCTAGCGGAAACAAGCGGCGGTGGTGGAGGTTCCGTGGAGGTGAGCCGTGCCCTCAATCCTTCGATGGTAGCGGATCACGTAGGCGGTATCACCTTCTCCGTTATGGTAACCGGAGGCAGACAGTAAGGATGATAAGCTTGTATCGCGTAATGAAACACAAGAAACACAGTGGCGTAGCGGTGTGGAGTTCGGGTGGTGAGCTAGAGGGCGTGGGTTCGAACCCTGGGGATAGCAGAATGTTAAGGTAATATCTCTTTAGCTTTATAAGTAGTTTCATTAAGGTTTTTAATAGATTAGGCTTTTATGGTTTAGTGGTGCATTAGTTGTAGTTGGTACATAATAGTGATCATATCATAGTAGCCCTTGGATTATAGGTTATTATTATAATGGCCGATTAGGAATATTAGTATAGTTGTTATTAATAGTTAGTAACGGTATTAGAGTTATATTATTCTTCAGGTTCGTGATTATGAACCGAGCTTTGAGTTTGACGTTGCTTTGGATTAAAATGCTTTGGGTTAATTACGCTTCAAAGGTAACCATCCATGTCCATCAAATCTATTTTATTCACTCCTATTCTATATGATATTATTTGGTGGATTGGAAATCCTGAATATCCTTGGTTATTAGCCTATTATTGATTGTGTTGTGGATTCATGGACTCGTGTCCTAATCCTTTGTCTATTTGATGTATATGAGCTTTGTTGGTTTGGATTTCCATATTATTTGGCCTCTAATTAGATGAATGTTGGTGTATTGTGATATGATCCTTGTATTCTGGAGTATCTCTTTGTATTCTGAGCTGCGTCTGATTCGGTATGTGGGAATTGCTCTTGCGGGGTTCTCTAGCGTGACAATGTAAGCGCTAGGGTTTTCCGTGAGAGTAAGGTGGTGGTGGTTGGTGAGTGATCCGTTGTTTGTTTCCTCCTTTGTTCTGAAGTCTGTTGGAGTATTCTATTGAATATGTTACCTTGATTCTGAGTATTCATTCATACCTCTTAGTCCACTTGTTTGAGTCTATTATTTGATTGGTGGAATCCTTGATTATATTATTTGGAAGTTGGTTGGTGTTCATATCTGAGATGAACACTCTGAGTGATGGTTCTTGGGCTGAGTTGAGTATGAGTATGTGGTAGTGGATCTTTGAGTATTTCTTGGTGGTTGTTGGTATACTTGGAGTTTGTTGGGTGGACTATATGTGCTATTGTTTGTATTTGGGTTGATTACCCCTGTGATTGGGTTCATTACCCCCGTGATTGGGTTGATTACACCCATGTGATTGGACTGTCGGTCCCTGTGATTGGGCTATTGCCCCTGTGATTGGGGTGATTACCCTGTGATTGGGTTTACCCCTGTGATTGGGTTCGTCCTGTGATTGGACTTGTGATTGGCATCACCCTGTGATTGGGTTCATTACCCTGTGTGCTTGGTTTTTGGTTGGGATTGGGTTTGTGTAAACCTATTTACAACTTATATGTATATCTATACTTCCTTGCGGGTGTGAATGGTGGTTACTTAGCAGTCTTTTGCTAATGGTTCTTTGTGTGTTTTCCAGGTTTGCCTTAAAGCCTTGCGTGGGCGCGATAGAGATACACCCGTTTGAGGAGGCTTAGATAGTGGTTATGTTTTTAGATTTCTGTTTTGGCCTGTGAGCCACTTGAGACTCGTATATACTCTTGTCTAGTGTTTAGATCTTTCGAGACTTGACTTGAGGATTATCGTTTATACAGTTCCGTGTTTTATGGTTAGCCTGTGCATCTAGGTTGTGTTATCTTTCCTAGATGTGGCATGACGCCCTTAGGTTTTAAATTCGCTTCCGCTATATTCTGTTGTTGGTTGAGATAGGCAGCTGTTTTGTTAAGTTTTTAGCTATCTCAGCCTGGGTGAGGTTGGGGTGTCACAGCTGATGAATCTGGGGTTGAACCTCGAGAGGAGGTTCGAGAAGTAGAAGGCACTGGGATCAGTGATCCAGTGCAGGCAGAGACAGAGGAACCACGAGAGGTGGTTCGAGAGATGGATATTCCAACAGCCGATGCCAATGTCTCAGTTCAAGGAGCTGCTGATGATCAGGGCACTGTGGTCAGGGACCCAGTGCAAAGTGCTGAAAATGTGGAACTAACGCCCATGGAGTCTGCACGGGTTGAAAGGACTACTGCACAGATTTTAGCAGATGTTGGGCTGATCAGCGATCTCTCGGATGGTCATCGAGAGATAAGTGAATAAGCAGTGAACCGTGCATCACCAAGACAACCTATGTCTGCTGGATCGGATAGGTCAGACGCAGAGGTTAGCTCTCAGTTGAATCAACGTACTGACGATGTGGCTACATTAGATGACTTCTCCAGAGTGCTACGATGGATTGCATGGAGAACAGGTTCGATTGATCAACTGATTTCGAGAGCAGCAAGTATGATGGCTGAGGAGGTCTTTGCTTTAAACTGGTTAAACCTCACAGCAATCCCAGCCAATGAACTCACAGACCTTGCTCACGACATGAATGTGACTAGGAGGAATCTTGGTCGATCTGACAAAGGAAAGGGCATAGCTAATGATGCACAAGAAGAGGAAGCCGAGTCTGAAATGGATCCTGCAGTTGAAGCTCAATTCAGAGAGGACATCAGACTTGCCACTGCTTTATCCTTGGGACATCGAGTAGAGGATACGAGAGGTCCAGGAGAAACCTCTGGTGTTGCGAAAGATAGCACTGAAAATCCCATAGCAACAGCCGCAATACCTCTGTCCCAAGTTGAAGATTCTGCTCTGGGCACTCAGGAGGATGCTTCGAGAGATGAGTTCGAGGCCTCTGAAGCACAAAAAGTGGCACCAAATTCAGTTCAACTACTGCCACCACCTGAGCCCACACCCTCGACAGATGAAGATGAGGCACAGACAGTTTGAGAGGGTGAAATTCCGTTGCTCCAACTTCCAGGCTTTCCCATTGATATGGAGTTGCCATCACCATTCCTGCTGCCTGAAGACACTGCATCAACTTTTGCAGCTAGGATGGCTGATAGAGAAAGGTGGAGTGCACCAGTTGCTCATGAACCAATAGAGATTCCTGACTCACCTGAGCAAACTGATGTGCAGAATGAGCAACGAGAGCAGAATAACACAAGTCCTGCTGGTTCTAAAGGTGCTGAGGAGACTGATGAGACTGTCGAAGGTGGAAACCAGGAAGCACCTGTCGATCCTTCAACTCCTAACCCACCAGCAGATGACCAAGTTCCCAGCACTGATTCGAGAGGTGACGCTGAGGGGGAAGTTCCTTTGGATGGAAACCGGGAAGCATCCAACACAGAAGAACCCTCTCTTACTGATCCGATCCCATCAGGTGCTGAAGCTGAGGCTCCAGGTTCGAGAGGTGAAGAGCGAGAAGTGATTCATCCCTCAGGTGGAAACCGGGAAGCACCTGACATGGAGCTACCTTCAAGCTCTGACCCCAGTGTTCCTGCTGAACCTCAGACTCTTGTCCGAGAGGTGGACTCGCAGATGCAAATCATGGGTGGAAATCTGGAAGCACCCAAGTCCCCTCCGATGAAAGGTACTTCTGACTCTCCTTCTTCTTCTGACTATGATCCACAGGCAGAACGAGCCTTCATTGGCGAAGTACGTCAATTCATGGCTGATCAAACTCAGAAGATGGCTCAGTTTGAGCGCATACTGGCCGTAGTTCGCAACAATGCAATGCCCGTGGCTGGCACAAGTACTTCTCAAGCTCGCCACGAAGAACTTCTTGAACAGGCAGTATGGGCTGAGGATGCAGCGCGAAAGGCTGCTGATGAAGCTGCTGTAGCTCGATCAGAGGCTGAAGGTGCGAGAGCTGAACTAGCTGAGCTACGAGCAGAATTTCGAGCCTATCAAAATTCCAGTGAGCTTCGACAGGACGAGATGAAAGCCATGCTTGCTGATCTGTCGAACCAAGTACCCGCCCAACTCCAATCACTCTTCGAGGGGTTAACTACTCTCCTTTCCCATGGTGATGATACCAACAAGGGGGAAAATAACAATCAAAGGGGAAGAGGAAGAGGCAAGAAAAGGGCAGCAAGTAGTGAACCAGCTGGACCTCCTTTGAAAATCCCAAAGACAACAAGCAAGCAAATGGAGGAAGTCAAAAGGGCAGAAGATGCAAGGGTTCAACGCACACTGGAAATGGAAAGAAGGAAACAAGAAGATGAAGAAAGAAAGAAAAGGAGACAAGAACAACTAACGGCCAAAGAAAAGAAAGATGAGCAGTTCATAAGAGGCTACAGAATGGGGATCAAAGAAGACAGCACAGAGTATCTACACGAAATCATAGTAAGTCTTCTTGCCAAAACTGACTTATCGTTTCACAGTGGCCTAACTCCTATGGAATGCATCGAATGGTGGAGAGATGGGGTAATTGAAGGGAACTTCATAAGTGAAGCCTTCATCAACTACATTCACCTTGACGTCTCAGAAGAGTATCTAGAGCAGGTGAACTCTGAAGATCCCGTCAAGACACGAGCAGCCATAAACAAGAAGAGAAAGGCAAACAAGTAGTAAGCTCTCGATGTCTACATGCATTCGTTCCTTATGTTGTTCTTTATCTTTTTGTAATCTTGTCTACTAGTGCCTTGTAAAACACTCCTTTTATGCTAATATATACATATCTTTTGCTGGGGGTGTTGCGTGAGTTCTTATTTTATGCAATAGAAGACTAGCTCACTTGTCAAACTTACCGTATACGCTGAAAATAAAATCAAAGTTCTTTTCTTGCTAAATCAGCCATACAAGTAAGTATAAGTGTTGGTATCATCAAAAAGGGGGAAATTGTTAGGAACATAATGTAATAGGTTTTGATGATACCAAATGTAAATCAGAATCCCCTAAGTCTCGAAAGATAGGAATCTATGTAAGTTCGACAAGTAAACTAAGAGCGAAAATATAACCGGGTAACTTTGAGCTCAACTCGGAAAATATTTAAGCTTAAGGTAAACTTGATTGAACATTTTAGATGTTTTCGTGTTGTAATTCTATAGATAGATCAGAAGAAGGCACGAGACTACACTGGAGGAATAAGGGTCTGCGAGACATCAACTAAGTCTCGAGACACAAGCAGAGTTCGAGAGATAGAGTCTCTCGAGACATCAATCCAGTTCGAGACATGGATTCGAGACATCAGTCAGACGAGACAACCAAAACAGGTCTCGATACACTGACACTTCTCCATAGGGCTGAACGGCAGTAAAGGAAGCTTGGATTAAATTAATCTAAGTTTGGAGAAGAAGAATATCATGAAGATAAAAGAGGGTGCCTACAGAACGTTATGGAATCTACCGAAAGTGGATGCCACGTCAGAATTGCACAACAAACGGATAGAAAGTGCACCAATCCAAGGTCGGTCTTATTCCCTAAATCAAGGATCATGGGAATATAAAAAGAGTAACTTTTGCCAAAAAGAGTAAGTGGAGCATGGACTCTAGAAAGTGGATTAAAGAATATTCACTACAAGACAAAAGGCTCAAGTTACAAGACCACCACTCCATGGAACATGCTGAAAATACTCAAGTCCCATGATCAGCATGGGAGACAAAATTCAAACGGAATAATTTTCCCTCCAACGGAATTATTCCTCAAACTCTCATATATAAGGACGTGAAGACACAAGCTAAATAGAGTTGCGAATTTCGAAAATCAAGCGAGATAAAGAAGTGTCTAATCTAAACGTTCAAGTGCAAGTGCTAAATCTGGAATATCATTCTTGATATTCAACACAGCGAGAAAAACACATCTTAGTGTTTGAGAGAGTTACAAAGCTTAAACATACACATATCCAGAAGGTGATCGAAGCTGCTCTACATCGACGCTATTTCAACGATAGCTTTTGGTCAGATTGGAGTTTGTTACATCAAACTGTGACAACCAAAGGTCCTTGCTTTGGATTAAGCAAGAAGAGGCGGAGTAACCTGGCAGCTGTCTAGTGAAGATCCTGAGGCTTGAGGCGGGCTTGGTGATCAAAGCTCAAGTGCTCGAGAGGTGGAGTAACTGGAAGCGGGGAGAAAAACCTGAGGAGAGGCGGAGTAACCTGGGAGCTGTCTTGTGAAGATCCTGAGGCTTGAGGCGGGCTTGGTGATCAAAGCTCAAGTGCTCGAGAGGTGGAGTAACAAGAAGCGGGGCGAAAAACCTGAGGCTTGAGGCGGGCTTCGTGATCAAAGCTCAAGCGCTCGATATTGTACTAAAAAGGGAAGTTTTAGTGCAATCTTTCTAGGGAGTTTCTAGAAGAAGAGTGGACGTAGGCGGGTTGGCCGAACCACTTAAAAATCTCTCTCGCATTTACTTTCTGCTTTTATCTCTCGCTATCTAACTCTCGAACTGCACTGCATATAATCGCACTTCTCGAACTAACTCAAACTCGTGCTAATTAAAAGGGGATAACATTTTCCGCTGCGCATAAAACTTTGTCTTCATTCCGTGAGGTATCGGACCTAAACATCCTAAGTCCAATACACACGAGAGGTCGAAAATATTTGCAAAATCTTATACAAGTCTATTCACCCCCCCCCCCCTCTAGACTTGGGACCAACAGAACTCCCATAGACATGCCCTTCATACTCACATAGATCACTATAAAACTGCATGCTAAGATCAAACAGGTCTTTATTTAGCTTGTAATGGGGGCTTGATAAGCACCAAGAATAGCACTTAAAAAGGGTCTTAATTGAATTAAAAGTGCAATGTTTTAACATCTGATTATAACAATTGCATGCATTTTAGCTCAGATGTGATTAAAATCTCCTAACATCATTCCTGTGAAGGGTTTTGAGGTATTCCACAGATTGGAAAGGGATTTAAGGCTAAAAAGGAGTAGAAAACAAACAAATCGCAATGCAGTATCGTCCCACGCAGCCTCACACGCGTGTGGCTGGGCGTAGAAACTTTCCAGAGACCTCCCACGCCCACCACCACGCGTGGAAGCATGCGTGGTTGGGCCAAGGGCCATTTTGGGAAATTTGTTCCCTTTTGTCACTCATATAAATCCCTCTTGCCCTAAACCATGAGGACAATCAGAAAATTCATAGAGTAGAGTAGAATAGATCTAGAGGGTTTTCTCCCCTCTTAGGGGAAAATTCCTTTCTCATATAGTTTAGATTACATCCAAGGGCAAGATTGAAGATTGGGATTTCAAGATCAAGATTGTAAAGATCCCCTTTCTAAGGGTGATGACTATTCTCTCCAATTTCTAATTCAATACTTGTTTCTTTGAGATTTCATTTCTTTTCTTGTTTCTTTAGTATGATAGAGTAGATTAGATAAGGGATTGGTGGCCCCAAGGTAGATCTATGTGGATGTTTAATATTATTACTTTGAATTGTGAGTTGCTTTGTTGTTGGATGGTGAACTTGTGTGGATGATGTTCTTCAAGCTTTGTGCCTTTTGTGGCCACATTAGGTAGCAAACCCAAAAGAAGTGAGTGTGTGCGCGATAGCGGCCACTCACGAGTCTAACTCACCCACATCTCTGCTCTTAGTCCTAAAGGACAAGATCCGAGAGGAGTGGTAGACAAAGTGTTCGATGAAATGCCCCAACCGAATGAGGATGTGGGAGTCCAAAGTATGACACCACTTGGTAAAGTGCCACGAACTCCCTAGTCTATTCCACATCTCGTGCTCGCAAACCCATCCAAAGATAGACCACATAGAGAAGCCTAAGGCCCCGATATCCTCCTTTTTATTTATTTTACATAACCACTGCCAACCTTTTTATCCCCTACAAATGACATCCGACCTTAGCAAATCCCGTAACTCTTTTCCTTCAACCTCTTTGATGCCAACACACTAAATTCGGTTCCCATTCACCATCCTTGAGAGACATGACACTCGAGGAGTCTTGACTCTTCGTTTTAACACCCTACCACCTACACCTCACCCTGAACCACATCCGATCAAAATGGCACCGTTGTCGGGGATGGCAAACGGTTTCGAATTGTGTTGACATCTTTGAAGTAGAATTTTAAGAGTTCTTGAATTGCCTTCTTTTTGTTTGTTTTATTTTTCTTGTTTTTGTTATTTGCTTAAAGAAGTGAGCTTACATTATCTTGAATATATGTTGTGCTCACTTGCAACTACTTTTAGTTGCGATATATTTGTTGTTTGTTAAGCTTGCGTAGGAAATTTTTTACAATCAATCCATCGAAGCTTACAATGAGTGCTTACGCGTATCCCCATGGTTACCCATGCCATGGAAGACCCTACAGAAGAAACATTCCACCTCAAACCTATGAACCACACCCACAATACTATCCTAATCATTATGTGTACCCACCACATACATACCCACCTTACCCAAACACTTTCACTTATCATACCTACGAGCCATATCCTTATGCTACATCCTCTACGCTTAATTATGAGAGAATTGAGAAACCTACATACCAACATCGAGAGGAATCCCTTAGTTCAATAGCGGAGAATATTAACAATAGACTTATTCAAGTTATGAAGGAAATTGACCCAAGTTGTGAACCGGCATTAAAGGCCACAATTCCTTCAATCGTTAAACCTCCGATTCCTTATAACCCTCCATTAATCCATCAACCTGAGAGGCATTGGTATTCTCATTCTCGCACCAATCTTAGCTATTCACCCCCACCACAACAAAATGATAGATATATCAATGAAACACCGCCTTTTGCTCAAAATTTCCACCAACCTATACATCATATGAGTATCTTCCACCGGCCAATGATGAAATCCAAATCTTGAAAGAAAAAGTAGAAATGTTCATACAAATGGCCAAGGAAGATACTATCAATCTGCGAAATGAAATTAGAAGCGAAATGAAGGAGAATCTTGTCGCTCTTCGTGAGGAAGGACTTCCACTGGATGAAATCGAGGCCAAAATGCTATCGATGTCGGAGGAGCTTATGAAGAGACTGCTACCCATGGTTGACAATCCCATCACGAATGACCACCCGACAATGGAAACCGACCGGCGAGAAAATGACAAGATGGAAAGGATGATTGATGATGGAGATGTGAGTGTCCAAGAATGCACAGAACTTGAGACCCCGGTGCTGCAAGAAGTTTCGACTCTTGAGTTGAACATTCAACAATGGGGAGAGATTGAGAGTGAAGATGAGGATAATATCGAAATAGTGTGGGAAGACGAAAACCCCGCACAAGGTAAAACTCTCACTCCAACTCTAATTAAAAGTTCTGGTGATGTTTGTGAGGATGACTCCTTTACGGTTTGTAACGATAATTTTGATAAACGTGACAAAGTTTCTTTTTGCTCTTGGGAGTGTGATTCCTTGCAACTATGTGATGATACTTTGGGGAGTGAGGATGATATTATATCTTTTTATTCTTGTAAAAGTGAGTTCTGCAAGTTTGAAGAATTGGGAGAAGGTGTGGGCACTTCACGAGAGGTAGATAGTAGTGAGTGTGCTCATTGGGAATCTTTCAAGGACAACTTTTTGAGTGAAGGAATTTATAACAAGAAGGGAGAGGAAAGGCTTGCTATCCTTAAACAGCTTAGGGTAGCACCCCGCGTTTATTTATCAAAACATTATGCTTTCCCCTTCTTTGCCTTTGAATTCAAGGATGTTACCCACCTTGGGACATTCCTTGAAGCTAAAGTTCACGGGACGCTTGGTCGGGTCCCAAAATCTGTGTGCCTTGAAGGATAGGCCACACCACGTCTGGCCAGGAGACGTAAAACCATGGCGCACTTGGGAGGCAGTCCCAATGTTATCTTACATTCTCTTTCAGTTTTTCTTATTATTTACAGTATGTTTTTCTTTATCATTATTTTAATAATGTTTCTATAACCTCGGTTAAGCTAACAAGTACAGATCATAAGCCTGAGAGTTACAAATTGCCTGCAATCGATCAACAAACATCATCATTAGCAAAGGAAGGAAGGGAAGCCAAGGTAAATTATGCACAAATAGCTTTCCACGCCTACGACCACGCGTGTAGGCAGGCGTGGAAAAATTCCAATAAGCCGCCACGCCACTCACATGCGTGTGAGCAGGCGTGGGAATAAACCAGAGAGCTCCCACGCCCACCACCACACGTGGAAGCGTGCGTGGACGGGCACCAGACTTTTCGCGGACTTTTCGCGCGAAGTGGTTTAAAACTCTTTCCTTGCTTCATTTCTTCACCACCACGAGCAAAAACTCTCCCAAGCGGAAAATATACAGCCTCTAAGCATTTCCTTCCAAGTTTCTCAACTTTTCTTAAGGATCCTAAGTCATTTCCAAGGTAAGAACACATTCTCTTTTGCTATTTACTTGTTTAGTGAAGAACTTGTTCTCTTTGAAGCATATCTCCATGGGTTTTTCTTGTTTGAGATTTTTCTTGAGATATATTGTTATGGGATGACTTAGTAGACTCGTAATAGGCCTACATTGCTTCTATGCACTAGAAATTTCATGTTTTGCTATCTCTTTGTGACTAGATCTTGAAATTGCTTGATTTGGGTATTCTCTTATCATGATGAGATCCTTGTTGTTATAGTGAGCATGGTGGGCAAAGTTTGCAACTTTCCTACTCTATAGGCACTGCATTGCTATATTCCACTAGTTATTTGGTCCAATTTTAACTTTCATGTTGCTTCCATTTTTCAACCTTGAGCTAGTCTAGAGGAAGAAGATGAAGTTGACCATATGTTGACCTTTTCACTATGAAATGAGTATGGAATAGAATGAGCTAGTTCTTGCATGTATATGATATAATTGTTGATAAATATCAAAATGATGATTGCATGCAATGAGTTCTTACGTCCTTTTCTCTAAAATGTGCAATGTTGTTCATATTCAATGTTTAAAGAGGAAAATGTTTTTCCTTGTATTGTGTTTTGCTTGTCAATGTTATAGGAAAAATGTCTTCTCCACATGACTTTGCACAACAAATATCTAGAATGGTCTAAAAGAGAAAGGCTCCTGTTGAAGAAAATAGTGCTAGAAATGCAAGTACTTGCTATATTGAAGTGTCCACTGGAAATCAAATCTTACTGATGACACCAACCATGCTGGGTCGGTACAGACAACTGTTGAATTTCCCGATTGTGCAATGGAAATATGTCGACTTGACAGTGCTGGAGGATTATGAATGCAAGTATGGACTGGAGAGGTTAATCGCCGAGCCTTATTGGAACAACTTGTTGAGCTGGAGGCAGGATACTTTCATTCCCCTAGTCCACGAGTTTATTGCAAGCTTGAATGTTGAAGGAGTGGCTAGAGATCTCTACAGCCCGACCATTAAGTTTCGACTCTTCAACCAGGATTATCACATATCGGCCAACCGCTTGGGTGCTCTCCTAGGATTCTACGAGGAGGATGACCAGTCAAAGCACTGGTATAGGAAATTAAGGCATGATTTTGGAGATAGGGACATTCCAAGGAAATATTGGTCGATAATCGCAAGGCCGGGAGTTGAATGAGTTGGGTCAAGGGTAAGAGTTTCTCAAATCGTAAGGGAGGATTTAAAGGTCTTATGGAAGGTCATTGCTCACTCATGGGAAGGCAGGCCGGAGACCTATGATCGAGTCTCAAAGGCGGAACTGTTCATGCTATAGAGTATGGACACAGGGCACTCAGTGAATATGAGCTCAATTTGTAAAAACCCTCTTGTTGCACAACAGCAAGAATCAGCTAGGGCAATCTTTGTAGGCCCTTTGGTGACGAGATTGTGCGTCTCTTTAGGCCATCAAATGAAGATTCATTGGTTTGAACACAGGCTTCAAGGAGCACTAATTGCTCCTTTATCTCCCGAAGACGTCGCAAAGCTCAACTTAAGACATTTGGTGCGAACGAGGGAAAAGATGAGATGGCGGAGGACCATGCTGACACGACAATGACATCCCCAGGGTTCACACCCTCACCAATGTCATTCCTTACCCCATCCTCAAATGAGCTGTACTCGCCTGTGGACTCTTCGATGTATTCTCGACCACCCCGAGAGCCTGGACCATCCATGCCTCCACCACAAGCCGAAGAGCAAGCTTCCAACCCTGCAAACTACAACATTCCAAGCTGGTTTACCCCAGTCACTGATTGGAGATCCCTCCAAAACTTTCAATATCAATTGCACCTGGAGCAAATGCAGAAAATGGACGAATTTGCAAGGGAGATTAAGGAGATCAAGAGAGCGTGAAGAGAGGAAGGCATTGAAGAGAAGAAAAGAAAAATTGATGATGTTGACTTGTGATCTGATAACTCAAAACAATGATTGTGGACAATCTTTTTACTTTCATTTTTGTTTATATTTTTTTAGCTATTTCCTGTTTATGCTTTATCTTGCACGTTTCGTCTAGCCAAAGACGTTAAATGTGGCGCTTATGGGAGGCAACCCACAAATAAGGAGAAGAAGAGACCACTCCACCATCACCAAAGGAAAACCAATCTCAAAAGGTATAATTTCAATTCTTTATTTATTTCTTTACCTTTACTCTGACCAGATTTTGAAGGGCAAGCATAGATTGAACAATTTCTTAAAAGGGATGCGCATTGTAAGTATTTCTTTTATCCCTAATTCGATACCCTGTTTGATTTGACTGCTTTATTTTCTTGAATCACAAATGAAGAGTTGCATAATATTGTTGTGTCGGATGTAACCTGTTTATTAGAATTGTTTTAGCCCAGTTCACACTTTTAAGTGTGGAAAAGGGGCGTGAGTAGAACCCTTGTACATATATCCGTTTTCCTCCGCTCCTTATGGAAACATTGAGGACGATGTTTACTTCTAAGTGTGGAAAGGGTGTATGTTTCTTGAAATAGTTGATTGACTGAGTGATAAGGTATAGGACCTAGAGGGCGTGTCATTGCCAATACTATCTAGGAGGGTTCCTAACCTTGTGCCAAAGACTTGAATGTTCTAAATATGCTTTGGAACTATCACTTTGCACCAATTTGCACATTTTGACCCAAATTGAAAATTTTCATGAGTGCTTGCATGTTTTCACCTTGTATTTTGTTTGGACCTCAGTCAAGGATCTCTCGAAGTGGGAGTGTGAATCCTTTGAGTTTTAGAAAGATAACAATTGCGAAGCCCGGAAATTGAATTAATCTTAGCAGGACATGGGGCAAAAGGTGAGCCTAAGTGAGCTTAGAGTGAAAACAATCCCTAATCCCTAGAAAAAGGCATGAGGGGTTGATACATGGTGAATAGAAAAAGGCAAAGGCCAAACCTAGAGATAAAAGTAGAGGTGAGCCATCTTGTCTGGATATGGGGTAACCATTGCACCGTCTTCGAAAAAACATGGAGATCCATGTGAAGTCGGTTACCCCGAAGAGATCTTGAAAGATGAGAAAATAGAGAGGAGGTGAGCCACTTCGCTAGGATTCAGGCACCCATTGCACTGACCTTCGAAAAAGCATGGAGCTCCATGTGAAGTCGGGTCGCCTGATGACGTTATCCTAGGAAGCGAGAAAATAGAGTGATCGCCCAAGCCATGGCGATGAGCGGTCCATGTCCCTGCCCTCACTTATATAATGTAAAGGGGCTTTGGCGTTATGGTAGGAAATTGGCCGAGGGATGAACATCGTTCCCACTAGTCGGATCGGCTGGAGACCCCTAGAAAATACAAGGTGAAACTCTTTGGTAGCTTGCATGCTTGAAGGTGTGAACAAAACTCTTTTATGTCATATACATCTCTAGAGACCTCACTTCCTTAGCATATTTCTTACATTCAGTTGGCATGAGTTTAGCGGTCTTGGCAGATAGTGTAGGGAATTTCACCCACTCAACTCCAAACACCTGCACATCACTTGATCGATTAACCATCAAAGAAAGAACTATTATTGGTGCTTACATGATTAGGGATTAGAAAAGTATGCTTGCTTGAGGACAAGCAAGGTTTAAGTGTGGAAACTTTGATAAGCACCAAGAATAGCACTTAAAAAGGGTCTTAATTGAATTATAAGTGCAATGTTTTGACATCCGATTATAACAATTGCATGCATTTTAGCTCAGATGTGATTAAAATCTTCTAACATCATTCCTGTGAAGGGTTTTGAGGTATTTCACAGATTGGAAAGGGATTTGGGGCTAAAAAGGAGCAGAAGACAAACAAATCGCAGTGCAATATCGTCCCACAAGGTCTCACACGCGTGTGGCTGGGCGTAGAAACTTTCCAGAGACCTCCCACGCCCACCACCACGCGTGGAAGCATGCGTGGTCGGGCCAAGGGCCATTTTGGGAAGTTTGTTCCCTTTTGTCACCCATATAAATCCCTCTTGCCCTAAACCATGAGGACAATCAAAAAATTCATAGAATAGAGTAGAATAGATCTAGAGGTTTTCTCCCCTCTTGGGGGAAAATTCCTTTCTCATATAGTTTAGATTAGATCCAAGGGCAAGATTGAAGATTAGGATTTCAAGATCAAGATTGTAAAGATCCCCTTTCTAAGGGTGGTAACTATTCTCTCCAATTTCTAATTCAATACTTGTTTCTTTGAGATTTCCTTTCTTTTCTTGTTTCTTTAGTATGATAGAGTAGATTAGATAGGGGATTGGTGGCCCCAAGGTAGATCTATGTGGATGTTTAATATTATTGCTTTGAATTGTGAGTTGCTTTGTTGTTGAATGATGAACTTGTGTGGTTGATGTTCTTCAAGCTTTGTGCCTTTTGTGGCCACATTAGGTAGCAAACCCATAGGAAGTGAGTATGTGCGCGATAGCGGCCACTCACGAGTCTAACTCACCCACATCTCCGCTCTTAGTCCGAAAGGACAAGATCCGAGAGAAGTGGTAGACAAAGTGTTCGATGAAATGCCCCAACCGAATGAGGATGTGGGAGTCCAAAATGTGACGCCACTTGGTAAAGTTCCACGAACTCCATAGTCTATTCCACATCTCGTGCTCGCAAACCCATCCAAAGATAGACCACATAGAGAAGCCTAAGGCCCTGATCTCCTCCTTTTTAATTATTTTACATAACCACTACCAACCTTTTTACCCCCTACAAATGACATCCAACCTTAGCAAATCCCGTAACTCTTTTCCTTCAACCTCTTAGATGCCAACACACTAAATTCGGTTCCCATTCGCCATCCTTGAGAGACACGACACTCGGGGAGTCTTGACTCTTCGTTTTAACACCCTACCACATACACCTCACCCTAAACCACATCCGATCAGGGCTAGGGGTGAGTGGCTAAACAAAGAAAGGGTATGGAAAAATGCACAAAAGAGAGAGCGTTTCACACCTATTCACAACTAAACCGAGAGGAGATATTGAAACTATGAACAAGAGAGCAAAACATCATTGAAAACACAAGAGTATTCTAAACTAGTGGGGGTGAAGGCAATTATTCTAGCAACCTGACTTGTACTTTTATTCGTCAATCTTTTCCTTTCTCAAACCTTTTCTTCACTTTTAACCTTCTTTTTTCAAACTTTCCTTTAACAACAATTTCTCACTTTTTTTTTTATTTTCAATTTTCTTCTTTTTTTTTTTTTATTTTCAACCAACATCCACTTTCTTTCCTTCAATTCAAACCAACCAATCAATTCCTTCACCGCACCCCCACACTAGAACAAAGATAACAGGAATAACTCTATCAAAATTAAGCTCAAAGGGGAAATCTCCTCTAAATTAAAGAACAAATGCTACATTCTCTCTAAGGGTGAATGGAAAATATATGGCTTAGGGCTAAGGGTTAAATGATAGGGCTAAACAAGAAAAACAATATAAAGAACGGGGTTAAGTGCTTTTGCACTTATTAAACAAAAACAAGGCTCAAAGGGGACAACTAGGGAAAATAATTGTAACACAGGGTAGGTTTAAAGGCTTGAGCTAACAATAATGACCTAAATCACTTCAAAGCATGCAGATTCTAGACTTCACTATGAGAGCACTGAGACAAGCTATGACAGAACAGGTATCACCGGAATCCCACATAAGCCTTCACTAGCAATGCATAACACACAGGGGAAACATTTAGGTTAGAGGTTAACCCAATTATTGGCAAGAGACTGAATTAAACACAAGCTCAACCTTGAATCATCCTTGACAAGCTAGGCTGCACAAGTACCACCAAACAAACCACAAACCAGCAGAAAGGAAAATGGTCACAACCACAACACAAGGAAAGCATACTACCCTAAGCTGCAAATTGAATCCTTCAAGCAAAGCTCATTAAAAATTTCATTTTTTTCACCATTTTATCATAAATAGCACCCCCCCCCCCACACTTAGTCTGGACATCGTCCCTGATGGACAACCAAAGCCCCACGAACTAAAACAAAAGAAAACGAACTAGAAAGCAGGTAAACAAACACAAAGCAGGAAATATGATAACAGAATTCAAGTTTTAAACATCATACAATTCAAAGATGAACTAAAAGCAAAAATAACAAAAAAAGTAAAAGAGTAGAGTTGTAGGAAGTTCACTAAGCACATCATCCCATCGAAGAGGGATCATAAGGTGGGAATGGAGGACCCCCCTGTGGTGGGTAATGCCCACGCATCCACTCATAGTAAGCCTGGGCTTCAGCGCGGCTCTAAGCATTCACCGCCGCCATCTCATCCAGCCTGGTATCAATATGATCTGTGCATGGCCGCCAACTGGGCCAGAACCTACTGCTGGAAATCACTAGAAGATGAACCCTCGCCTGCCCCAGCATGGGCAGGATCAACAGCATCAGGATTGGCCTCATAGGCCTCCTCCTCCCTCCTTGCATCAGCCACATCAGCCATCTCTGCAGTACGGGCTCTCTTCGGCACGATCTTGTCTCGCATCCTCGCCACAACCTCCGCTGTGAGAGGCTGCATGCCTGGAGCCCTGGGCTCAGCCAATATAATCCGTTGTGTAGCACGGAGGATCCGAGTGAGATAAGGGCCAAGATACAACACCACTCCACGAAGGTAGTACTGGTTCTTCATTAAGTTCCAAATCACCACTCCCATATGTAGCCTGACACGCTTGACCATGCCATGCAGACAGAACAGGTCAGCGTGGTTAACAGAACTTGTGGCATCGAACCGGCCGGTGACTAAGTGGCCTAGCAGATATTGCATGAATTTGTGCTCTTTCTTGATGAATGCAGAGGAGCGGTTGTGGGAGCTCCTATAGATCGTGGTGCCATCTGTGAGCTCTTCCCAGAACCGCTAAATGTTGGGCACATTGGCAACGTGGTCGAGTTTTTCCTCTTCTGTGAGTTGCTGGATTGGGCCGAAACCCATCAAATCACTCAGATCATCTGGGCTGAACCGGAACATCGTATGGCCTATATGCAACTGTACACACACGCTGCTAGTGAGGCCATCAAATTTGGTAAGCTTCATTATGGTCATGACCTCGACTAGCACCGCTTTATGTGTGTCCTCTTCGAACTCCATCAACAAATATCTCCACTCCGGGAGATCCACCATAGCCGCCACCTCATCCCGGATACCAAACTCATCTGCAACGTCCAAAGAGAGGACGTACGGCCAGAATATCTGCCTCTCGGAGAAAAACTTGAAACGTTCAAAGTTCTTCGGGTCATGAAAAGGGGTGTCAAGAGGCTGTTCAGCCTGGCTGGCCTTTGTGCCACTGATTTCTTTTTCTGACATGGAGGCATCTGCAAATAGCTCACACCAAATATATCCATGGGGTGAGGGTTAGGCAAATTGAAAGCACAATGGATTGCAAGATTTTGGAGTAGAATGTATGACTAACTAAAATGAAATTAAAACTCTAAAATTCTGCATTCAATTTTTTTTTTCAAAACCTAACCTAGATTGTGGCTCAAACATCGCAAATTGCTCAAGAATCATCGCCAAACTGTTAACAACTACTCCACAATCCTAAAAATAGCAAGAAGTCCATCCAAAATCAACATTCAATTCAAATTGAAGTGGGTATTCAAAGTTTCACCCAAATCATCAATGTGAACACCATTAAAGCACTAAGCAAGCTCTATGAACATGGAATCATCAATACTAACCCTAAACATGCTTAAAGTAACAACATTCAACCACTGAAGCAAAGATTCAAGTAACCCCATGAACATGAATAAGAAATTCGAAAATTGCAAGGAAAATTAAAAATTTTGAATCCAAACCTTGATTAGATGAAGAAGATGATGATATGGAGTAGCAAAGTGCAAGCAATCACAAGCAAGGGAGGCAAATATGGTGTAGGAAAGTTGGGGATGGAGAGAAATTGGGAGAAGAAGAGTTAGGGTTGCAAATTGGGGAAACGCGGACTAGGTTTTAATGACCCAGTCCACGTCACGGCCAGGATCGGGGCCGTGACCCTGAGCCCTTTTTTTTTTTAAATTTTGAACTTTTCATATGGCTTCCCATCACGGTCGGGATGCGGGCCGTGACCCAGAGGCCTCTATAGTGCTCTCAGCACTGGAATTGTCTTGGAACCATCACGGCCTTGGTCATGGCCAGGATGTGGCCCGTGACCCAAAGCCTTCTATAACGCTCTCGGTACTGGAAGTTGTTGAAGCACGTCACGGGCAGGGTCACGGCCGGGATACGAGCCATGACCCAGAGCCCTCTATAAGCCTGTCAGTACTGGAATTTTCTAGGCGAGATCACGGGCTGGGTCACGGCCGGGATGTGGCCCGTGACCCAGAGCCATCTATTGCTTTGTTCTGATGGAAAACGACGCCCAGGCGCCACGACCGTGAGCATGGCCGTGATCCTGGTCCCACCTTTTGCAGTTTTGTTCGTTTCGCGCCCAAGCTCGGTTTCACCTGCAAGTTAGTCCAAAATATACCCGAAAACACTTCTAAGTCTTTTCAAAGCATAACCACTTCAATTCTAACTATTCCCCACTCTCTCAAAAGTAAAGCAGTGCAAACTCACACAAGACATAACCCAAGTGACACCCTGTAAACAAAGAAAAAACTCCTAACTCTACTTCGAACTAAAATAAAAAGAAAAATGCAGTAAAATAAAGTGCAAAAAGTAAAGGATAACATAGGGTGCCTCCCATGAGGCGCTGAGTTTACTGTCGTAAGCTCGACTCAGCCATGTGATCATCAAGTGTAGAAGGGAATAAAGAGATCCCAAACTACTTTAGCCACCTCTTCCCTAGGTTCTAGAACATTGAAAAACTTCAACCTTTGACCATTGACCATAAATGGATCGCCAGTAGTGCCAACAATAGTAACCGCACCAGATGGAGATTGCTCAACCACCTTAAACGGTCCTGACCATCTAGACTTGAGCTTCCCAGGAAACAGTTTCAACCGGGAGTTGTATAACAACACTTGATCCCCTGGTTCAAAACTTCTTCTTAGGATCCTCTTATCATGAAAGTATTTGGTTCTCTCTTTGTAAATCTTGCATTCTCATAAGCATCCATTCTGAACTCCTCCAACTCATTCAAAGACAACAACCTCTTCTCTCTAGACAAATTCTCATCCAAATTCAACTTTGAAACTGCTCAATATGCCTTGTGCTCATACTCAACTGGTAAATGGCATGATTTCCCAAAAAAAGGTTTGAACGGGGACACACCAATTGGGGTCTTGAGTGCAGTCCGGAGAGCCCATAAAGCATCATCTAACTTCAGTGACCAATCTTTCCGGTTAGGACTCACCACTTTCTCCAGAATTGACTTGATGATTTCTCTATTTGCCAGCTCAACTTGCCCACAAGTCTGTGAATGATACGGTGTAGACAACCTGTGGTAAATCCCATACTTAACCAAAAGCTTCTCCAACAACTTATTGCAAAAATGAGTCTCATTATCAGTGATAAAGGACCTAGGCATACCAAACCGGGAGAAAATATTCTTCTTCACAAACTTGACCACAGTCTTAGCATCATTCCTTGGAGTTGCTATTGCTTCCACCCACTTAGACACATAATCCACTGCCACCAGAATGTACTCATTACCAAAAGAAGGGGGAAACGGACGCATGAAGTCCATTCCCCAGACATCAAATAGCTCAACCTCTAAGATTCCTCTCTGTGGCATCTCATGCCTCCTACCAACAGTGCCAGTCCGCTGGCAGCTATCACACCTGCTCACAAAGTCTTTAGCAGTAGCAAACAAAGTAGGCCAAAACAAACCTGATTGCAACACCTTCAAAGCAGTACGATCAGCACTCATGTGTCCCCCATAAGGTGAAGCATGACAATGATGTAGAACACTGTCAAACTCCTCCTCAGGAATGCATCTCCTCACAATACCATCTGGACATCTCTTAAAAAGCAGTGGCTCATCCCAAAAATAATCTCTCACATCATGAACAAATCTCTTTTTCTTATTGTAATCAAAATCTTTCGGAATGTAACCACTCACCAGGAAATTCACTGTGTCTGCAAACCATGGTACGGAGGCATTCAAAGCTAACAATGTCTCACCTTTGAAAGTATCATCAATGGGCAACTCATCCTTCTTTCGGCCCTCAAGCCTGGACAAATGATCAGCAACAACATTCTATGTGCCCTTCTTGTCTCTTATCTCCAGATCAAACTCTTGTAACAGGAGGATCCATACTAATTAACCGTGGCTTAGCATCCTTTTTCTGAAATAAATATCTCAAAGCTGCATGGTCAGTATGAACAATTACCTTACTCCCCATCAAATAGGATCTGAACTTATCAACAGCAAACACTACTGTCAAAAGTTCCTTCTCAGTTGTTGCATAGTTCACCTGTGCATCATCAAGCGTATGACTAGCATAATGAATCACAGGGTAACTCTAATCTTTCTTCTGGCACAACACAGCCCCCACCGCAAAAACACTAGCATCACACATCAATTCAAAGGGTAAAGACCAATCAAGGGGTTGTATAATGGGAGCATGGCAAAGAGCAGTTTTCAATTTTTCAAAAGCCACTAAACAACAATCATCAAAATCAAAGGGGATATCTTTAGCAAGCAAATGAGTGAGGGGCTTAGCAAGCCCAGAGAAATCTTTAATGAACCTTCTGTAGAACCCAGCATGACCTAAAAAAACTCCTCACTCCCTTCACAGAATTAGGGGGTGGCAACTTATCAATCACTTCAACTTTCGCTAGGTCTACCTCAATTCCCCTTGCAGACACCCTGTGCCCAAGAACAATGCCTTCTGAAGCCATAAAGTGAGACTTCTCCCAGTTGAGCACAAGATTCACTTCCTTAGAAATGGAGCAAATCGACCTGGAAAGACGGAGCAAGGAGGACTCAAGCAAACCTGGACCCAAGGTAGAGCCCCGTGCTCAACCCGAGTGGCCTAGGGCGAGCCCATGCTTGGGTCTTGGTCCACCAGGCCGCAAGCCTTGGCTGGGGTGCCGAGGGGGTGCTCAACTAGGGTGTCGAGGGGTGCTCATCCGGGCACGGTCCAAGTTTGTTGCAACCAACTCCCCCTTTTCAGGGGGGCGGTTAGGAGGTTTGATAGTATAAAAATTAGGATGATTTTCCCATTAAGACATCATATCCTATCTTGTCTAGATCATGTAACTATTGTTAGAGCATTACAACACATTAATACAAGATTGTCTCTGTGATACACACATTCTTTGTCTTTTCTATCGCATTATTATCCATTTATTATTTCATTTCTTTATTGGGTTTATTATTTTGGACCCCTGTGTTAATTAAATCCATCATTGGTGCTTTCATTAAGAGCTCGATGTTATGCTCGAGCGTGTTATTTCTTACTAGCTATGATAAGGTTGATATCCAACTATCATAACACGGACGGTTCTCGTGACACCTCACCCCGAGTAGGAACAACCTCAATGAGACCGTTGGCCATTAACAAACTATCTCCATGAGATCGCTAGGGACCTGAGGGGTCGTCTCACCAACCATCGCAACGGCGAGTTGGCTCCCCCCCCCCCCCCCCTCTGGACCTAGCCTTCCCGGAGGGGTTGAC
>CP025649.1:4214885-4254831 GCA_003576665.1 Ipomoea trifida | reverse complement strand
AAAGGAAATAATAAGGGAAAAGTTGGACTGCAGCACTAAAAGTGGAGAAATAATAAGGGAAAAGTTGGACTGCAGCACTAAAAGTGGAGAAATAAAAGGAAAACGTTGGATGGATTAGGTGATAGGTAATTTAATTATTATTACGGATCCCTTATTATTATAAGAAGGAAGTAGGAAAATGTTTAGAAGAGTGTTATCGGCAGAATGAGGAAAAGGAAGGAAGGAAAAGAAAAGAAAGTGAAGGAAGAGAAGAAGTATAA
The DNA here is from genome assembly GCA_003576665.1 of Ipomoea trifida. Taxonomy (NCBI): domain Eukaryota; kingdom Viridiplantae; phylum Streptophyta; class Magnoliopsida; order Solanales; family Convolvulaceae; genus Ipomoea; species Ipomoea trifida. The sequence goes on along the minus strand of CP025649.1, from coordinate 4,254,571 downwards.
GGATTATCATCTTGTGCTGGGTTTATTTCTTGGAATTTGACTATTAGGTAAGTTTTCATGTTCTTCAAAATTAATTATTTTACCCCAGTATATATATGAATATATTTTTATTATGTGCAAATATGGTTATTATGTGGTTCATACAATTATGTATTATATTATGTGAAAGTGCGTACGTACGTTATAGTTTGCAACTGTGATATATATATGCATTTAGGTGTTATATTCATACATGTGATTATGTATACTATAAACATATGATTGTGGGCTGCACAGTTTATTCACGTTAAAGCATGAAATTATGATGTGTCTGAAAATATGCATATTGAATCGTAAATATAAATTGTGGACCATTGTGTACAGTACGTTTAAATGAGTGTGCCCATCAGTCCATGTACTGTAAACCATATACGTGTTTATTAGTGTACGTGTATTGTATAAATACTTGGCTTGGTATTTTAAAAATTATATGTATCCGTATATATTAAAAGTGAAATATTATTGTGGAGAAATTATATTTATTATTGAAAAATTTAGTTATTAAGAAATTACCCATATAATGGATGTTTTATGATTTGAGAAATAATCCATATATTGGATTAATGATTATATTTTTAAAAGAAAAATACAATTTGATGAAACCACAAAATTCGAGAGGTGTTCAGTAGAGAAACTGTTCACTAGGGGCTATCCACTACCCGGAGGCTTGGAATCCGATGGGTGTGTACACAAAGGTTATGATCCAGTTTCCAAATTTTATAAGGGTGAAGTAGCAAGAGTAGCTACTTGGATCATATACTACCCGGAGGGCTTGGAATCCCACGGGGGTGTACACATAGGTGGTAGTTCAGTTTCTAATCGTGGATTTCTGAGATGAGTATCATTTTTGTATACAAAATTGAAACTTCAAGTATTCTCCACATGTAAATACATATAAATACATATATTATTATGAAAATCCTCTTATGGACAAATTTTGGAAATAAGTATGTGTTTTGAAAATATGAAAACCCAAGCCAATATTTTACGGGGTGAAGTGATGCTTACTTAGCTTATGCTAATTTTTGTCTACACCTTGTTTTTGTATTAAATGATTTTTACAGGTGAATATGGATGAGAATTTGAGATGTTATCAAGTAGAGAAGGAATTAGTCTATCTAAGAATAGACCTGGAAGATTTATTTTGAGGAGATGATTTATTTATTCATGGTTGTAAATTTATTTCAATTTTTATGTATTAAGTTTGAATTTTAATTATTTATGGTAAGTTGTAAGTAATAGCCTTAGCGTTTGGGTATAGGAAAGATGCCTAAGCGTGGCGGTAACACCCGTTTTTTCTATTGGTTAGTTAATGCTTCCGCAATGATTGTAGTAATTTTCAATTAATGAAAAAGAAAAATTTTAAGGAAAATAAGGTATGAAAATTGGGGTGTTACACTAGCCTAAGAGTTTGATTCTTTGTCTGATTGTAAGGAGTGGTGTCTATACCCTTTGTCTTTTATTTGCAATGCTCTGTACTCATATATAAATTAATGAATCTCTAGTTCGATTTTCAAAAAAAATGTTGATAAATTATCTAAGGAGGTGATTATTGAAATTCTAGGCATATCTAAAGGATCTTTGTAGGGCAAATATGAAATATCTTGGGTTACCTTCTCTTGTGGGAATGAAGAAATCTGAGATCCTGGGATTCATCAAAGAAAAGGTCATTGGGAGGATGAATGGTTGGAACAATAAATTTCTCTCTTGTGCAGGTCGGGAAATCCTTATTAAAAATGTTCTGCAATCCATTCACACCTACGCAATGAGTATCTTCTTACTCCCGCTGGATATTTGCAATAAGATTGAATTGGCTCTTAATAAGTTTTGGTGGAGGGGTCAGTTCGCAGAAGCTAAAGGCATATCTTGGAAAAAATGGGATGATCTTTGTATGCCCAAGGCAATTGGTGGGATGAGATTTCGCAAAATTTGGGAGTTCAACTTGACACTATTGGGGAAACAAGTTTAGCGCCTCACCCATTTAACTGAATCCTTCGTAACTAGGGTGTTTACAGCTAAATATTATCCCAAATCCTCCTTTTGTGAAGCTAGACTAGGTGTGAGTCCCTCCTTTGTTTGGGGGAGTATCCTGGAGGCTCAATCCTTAATTAAATCGATTTGCAGATAGCGTGTTGGCAATGGACAGTCTATTAGAGTGTGGGAAGATCCTTGGCTCCCTAGCAGTGAATCTCCTGTGTGAGGTCCCCTTTGTTTGAGCAGCTTGCTGACACTAGAGTACATTCACCATTTGAGGTTAATCGTTGCGAATGGGACAAAGAACTCTTGAATGATATTTTCGAAGAAGCTGACATAGATCTTATCCTTAGTATTCCTATTCGGGGGAGTTCATTAATCATTTGAATTTTGAATGTTTGCTGGACATCTATATGGAATCTTCATATCCCCCAAGGTCAAAATTTTTGTGTGGCAAGTCTGCTTAAACATTATTCCAAAACTGCAGACAATTTGGCAATGAATAAAGTATTCATGGATCGTTGCTTCCCTCTGTGCAAATCCCAATGTGAAACTGCAGGCCATGTATTTTTTGAGTGCTCTTATGTGAAAGTTTGTTGGAGTAAATTGAGGAGTATTCTTCATACATCAAACATGTCTCTGCATGAATGTTTCAAGCATAACATTTTCCTCTCTTGACTTGCTGTCCTCTTGTTTATTCTTGACGTTGTCATGGAGTATTTGGAAGGAAAGAAACAACAGAATATGGAATGACACCAAATCTAATCAGACAACAATTGTGGAGGAAGCTAGGGCTTACTTGGAGGTTTGGCAGATTGTTCACACGCAAGTTCGTTCCTTCTCCCATGAAGGCACCTGCTCAAATGAAGTGGAAAAAACCCCCCTTTGGACATTATAAATTAAACATGGATATGACTTCCAAGGTTACATCAATTGGATTTATTTTGAGGGACTCTGAAGACAAGTTCGTTGCATCTAGATCCCATTCTTGGGAGGGAGTGTTCCAAGTGAAGGTGGCGGAAGTTGTTGCTGTTAGAGACGTGATCAGGTGGGCGAAAAGAAGGAATTCATGTCGATCCAAGTAGAGACAGATTCACAGATGGTCATTCATGGCCTAAAGAGACAGCTTAGCAATACTTCTTTCGATCTTATTCTTGGTGATATTCATGAATTACTTAATGGAGTTTTATCCGCTTTTGGTCATATGACTTTAGTGCCTCCGTCAATTTAAGTACACAACTTTTATTCCCGACATAAGTAGTGCTTGACTTTGATTTTTTTTTCCCACTTTTAATCTTTGACTTTGATTTTTTTTTCCACTTTTAGTCATTTTGACAATCTGAGTGGCAACTTTTAATCGGAACCAACAAATTATTTTGCCGTTAAAGGTAAAAGTTTCTTTTGATAAAGCCCTAAATATATTTATAAATAAAATTAGAGAAAAAATAGAAAAAAAGAACATTATTTGCTTATTATGCTTCGCCTTTAAGCAACAACTTTTAATCAGAATCAACACATTGTTGTGCCATTAAGGGCAAAAGTGTCTTTTGATAGAGCCCTAAATACATTAAACGTTATTTACTCTTAATGGCACAACAGTTTGTTGATTCCAATTAAAAGTTGTAAGCTTATAAGTGAAGCATAACAAGCAAATAATGTTTCTTTTTCTACTTCGCAGGGAGTGGTTTTTTGCCCACTCTAATTGTATTCTGGACGTTCTTCTGGCTGAGGCCATGGTTTAATTGAAATGCAGTTTGGTTTTTTTAAAAATGACTATTCGAAGTAAAATGAGTCATTTCCATTTTTGGTCCTACTGTTATTAGGGCAGTGCCAATTTTAGTCCACTACATTAATTTTTGCTATATTGCGGCCAGTCTTATTTAGTCATTGCCACTTTTAGTCCACCGTTAAAATTTTTGTCAAATAACCGTCCAAAACTGAGATATTTTGGTCTTTTAATGCTTTGATCATCCCCTTTACCCTTTGCAGTGGTTTTCCTTACACATTTTCATCCAATGAAGAGGTCCGGCGAAAGCCATGGCTTTGTAATGTGGCTCACATTCTTTCACCGGACCTCTTCATTGGATGAAAATGTGTAAGGAAAACCATTGCAAATGGTCAAGAAGATGATTAAAGCATGAAAAGACCAAAAATTACCCCTGTTTAGGACGGTTATTTGACGATAATTTTAACGGTGGACTAAAAGTGGCAAGGAATAAATAAGACTGGCCGCAATGTGGCAAAAATTAATGAAGTAGACTAAAATTGACAATGCCCCAATAACAATAGGACCAAAAATGGAAATAACTCGATTAAAATTGCAATTTTCCCTCAACTTTATGTCAGGTACAACATTTCATTTCAATCATTATCGTCGGATCATCCAATGCCCCTGATCGCGCTATAATTTGTTACACAATTTAATTTCAAACGTAAAGAGAGAGAACAGTCAGTCGGAAAGCTCTCTGCCCGTCTCTTTATCTCTTCTTCTCTCTGAGTGGATGTCGAGACATCAAATTCCGACGAGCTTTCATCCATTTTACTATGAGTGGCATCATATTCCGGCAACTGAATAATTTCGAGAAATTAATTTCAATGTTCATTTTCTGAGTGAATTTATAAGTTGAAGAGGAGAAGTTGTGTCATGAAGCAGAGTGACGTGACGGCATTTTCGAAGACAGAGGCGAGCGAGCTTCCGCCGAAGAAGCTAGGGAGGCAGTTTGATTTCACGGTGATGCGTAAATCCTCGGCGAATGAGATATTGTCGGAGCATCCGCAAGTGCTTTTGCAATCAAAGTTGCTCGCACTCGCTAAGAGGCAAGCAATGATGTTTGCTACACAATCACCACCACCGCCTCCGTCGACGGCGCAGGTTAAGACAATACTACCGTCAACGACACGGTTAAAGTCGCCGCGGCCAACGAAGGCAGTGGCACGAGTATTTAGGACTCGTCCGGTACAATCACTGCCTCGAGTAATGCAGCAAGTCGTGTAAGTATTGAAATATGTGTATTTTCTAAGCTGTAGAAAAGTTTTATTTCGTCTTATTTTTGCTAGAAAAAGATTTTCTAGAGTTGTTTCGTTTCACTAATGTATGTGATTTACCAGAAAGCTAAATCTTGAGGTTTTGATTAGGTGAAAAATGCATAGAGCGCTGTGATAATGTTGTTACTAAATGAAACACTTGTTACGAAGAAGAGACTACATAGATTTTTTCTTCTGGGAAGAAAAATCTATGAAGTCTCTTCTTCGTAACAAGTGTTTCATTTTTTAATTAGAGTGTTCAGCTTTATAAAACTGCTTAGTTCATTTAATACTTTAATTAATACGTCTAAAATTGAGCTTTAATGGGAGTTTCTAAGGTGTTGTACTCTTAAAAAAAAAAAAAAAAAATTATGCTAGCAAAAACTAATATGGGAGAGATGTACAACTTCAAGTAGGGACTAGGGAGTTCTCCCAAAAGAAAATTCCAACCTTTAATTTATGCAGACTATCAAGTTAGTAATAATTTTGTAAATTAATCGTTATGTTGGATATCATTCTTGAACTGTTTGACTTTTACTTGTGCTGTGGCTTCCAAGAGGATATAGACATAAGGTCAGTTGCTTACTTGAACTGTCCATTTTATCTTGTACTTGGTAGCTTAGTCTAACTAAATTTTGGAGTTCTTATCATTATTTGGCACTTATGGATGAATGTCTCTTGTTAGCAAGACAGAGCCTCCTAACTCGCAATACAATTCCACTATGAGACAGAAGAATGGTACTCCCAAGAAGCAAAAGGAATGCAACTGTAAAAATTCTCGATGTTTAAAATTGTAAGTATGTTATGTTGGAACTTGCAGTGAAACTCACTTATTTATTGAAATTTAAACAAGAGAACTTTTTCATTATTTCACTTACTTTATATCATGATCGTAGAGTCCTTCATTTGCTAATTTTAGAGACATCTGAGTTAAATGCTGTTTGCATGGGAGCAGTTGATGGTCAAAGTCTTAACCATTGTTTCTAACAGAGGAGTTTGCGTGGGAGCAGTGGAATAAAAAATGTGTTAACTGTTTTACTTGTCTTTTGATCTCTATAGGTGTAAAAGTGAAGTTTCCAAGAAATTTAGTATTTACAAACTTTTCAATTCAGTGAATAACGCTAAACATTTTACTCATAAAAATTTTTATATTTGTTTATGGAAATAAACAGGGTGTAAGAATTACTATGAAATGCTTTATACTTTCAATAAGCATGTTTGTTTTTCTCCATATATTGGGTGTAGATGGTGTTAATTTCAGTAGTTACCAGGTATTGTGAATGCTTTGCCTCTGGAACTTTTTGTGATGGATGTAACTGTCAAAACTGTCAAAACAACATAGTGCATGAAGTCAATAGGAAGATTGCACTCAATGCAATCTTGGAACGGAATCCAAATGCCTTCAGACCAAAGATCACTAGCAGCCCTCAGGGACTAAAGAATGGTGTGGTATGTAATACGAGATCTCAATTATCTTAACAAACTTGTGTAAACCTTATGTCAATGTTAAACTAAATCTTTAAGTATTTTAATGGTGTCTGTCACCCATTGTTTTCTTTTCTTCTTTTTACATGTTCCTTTTCTGTTTTTTATTGCTTTAATGTCAATAATGTGGAGTAGGTGAGTGTTGGCTGTGCTACTTTCATTTTAGTGTTGAAGTACTTAAGTTGTCTTTTATGAAAATTCAACGAGAATTTAGGTGGATGAACCAGAAATGTTAAGTAGCATGTAATTGCCTGCTAGTTTTGTATAAACAAATAGGTGTAAATGTAAATTCTGCTTCTTGCAAATGAAGGGATGCTCATGAAGTTATATAACACGTGACAGAAAGAAATAGACTTATGTAATGTTTGAACAGGCAGATAGTAATAATCTTATGATATGCTTTCACAATTTTGGATGGTTTGGTTTTTAGATAATTTCATTTTGCTGTTTTTTTTAAGTAACACAAAGTTGCTGAAATAATTACTCTGTGAAGAACAAAAGAAAAGATGTAGGAACTAGATGCCATTTTTAATGAATTTAGACTTTTTTTTCTTCTCACGAATGCTTAATTAGGTCATTGAAGAAACACTCTTTAATTGTTTAATATTAGATTGCTATTAATACAGTAATATCATTTTACCCTAAAAATGTTGCCAAACATGATCTTGTGATTGTGTTCTTTGAATAGCAAGAACTAGAGTCTCTTTTCTATATTATTTGAATTTGAAGATTTAAGCATTCTATTTAATGGAAGGTTGAATTGTAGTGGCCAAATGCTCAACGTTTCGTTTCTTGACTTCTTTGAGGAATTCAGGTGGAAGTTGGTGAAGATTCGCCTTCAGGAAAACACAATAGAGGATGCAATTGCAAGAAATCTGGATGTCTCAAGAAGTACTGTGAGTGTTTCCAGGCTAATATTCTTTGCTCTGAAAACTGTAAATGTGCAGATTGTAAGAATTTTGATGGAAGCAACGGGAAAAGCTCTCTTTTCCATTGGGCTCATACAAATCTAGCTGCATTCATCCAAGCCCATGCAACTATAAATGGAGCTATTAGTAATTCTTGGTTTGTTCCTACACCACCTACAAAGAAAAGAAAGAATGGGGAAATGCCCTCAGGAGACAATTCTACTGATAAATCCAATAAGTTTTCACAATCCCAACAGGTAACATGTAAATCTAACACTAGCATGTTCTGAAATGCTTAATTTGACATATCTCTCCACCCGTTGGCCTCATCCACCTTCACCAAGTGTACCCTTTTCAGTGTTTAACATGGATGTGGTTTCTTGTTTTAACTGATATCTGGCTGCTTAAGTAACTTACATGTAGCTTTTATATGCCTATTTATTTTTAAGTGAGGAAGAAAAGCTATTGATATCTTAGTCTTCAAGCACCATTGTGAATTTGATTAAGTTTATAAATAAAGGGTTTATATTCGTATCTCCTATTGTATCACTTCCACAAAGCATACATTTTGTCTTGGTATCACATGATTCTTATTTTAATCATTCCTACATAGAATTGATCTATCATATCCCTCTCTAATGGAGTTTGTTTTATCCATAGTGTAATTCTATGTCAAAATATAAAATTAGTACATAATCATATTGTGCAATAGACTAGTTGGTAAAACATCCAGAAACAGGACTGCGGTGTAATTCTATGTCAAAATATAAAATTAGTAAATAATCATATTGTGCAATAGACTAGTTGGTAAAACATCCAGAAACAAGACTGTGTTGTCTGCTTTGACCTAGCTAGTATGTAATTTTGTGCAGAATGATGTGCATTTGAGAATATCATAGTAATCTGATTTAACTCATCTTTACTTTCATGGTCCCACAACTTCTTCCATAATTCAAGGTTATGTTGAATCCAAAATTCTAATTTTCCGTTATCAGGATGCCTCTTCTGGTCCACTGTGTGCTGCACCATATGACTTTGCAATTCGATCAGTTCCAGAGTCATCTAACTGCAAATACAGGTGGCATTCACAAAATAAATGTTCTTATTGGCTGAGACTACTGAGAGAAGGTGGTTCTACTTGGTCAGACACTAGTGACAATTTTCTATTATTGATTTTGATTGAAGGTCTTTGTTAGCTAGCATCATCCAATTGCAAAATGTTGCGGAACTTTGCTCACTCTTGGTCACGGTATCCAAAGAAGCTGCAAAGATGCTAACAGGTCAAGGAAAAACTTCTTATAGTCATAATTAAGTCTTCCAAGGGAAATTAATAGTTAAGATTGGTACCCAAGTCTATGCCTGTGTATGTATACAATTGGGAATGAAACACATAGATAACTGCAACACTGAGGCACATCCCCTCTCCTCAAAAAACCCAAGGGCATGGGCATGAGGGGCCCTTAAGTTTGGGGTTCAAATTTATGTATACAATTGGGAATAAAACACATTTTGGAGTCTGATTCAAAACCCTCTGCGTCCCACCCAATCTCTTAAATTTTCCAATGGAAGATAATCGTCCCTCTACTATTTTGGGTACATCCTATGATATCATTTCCTTTGCCTAATATTTCACTCTGATATATCCTGTTATATGCTGGACAAGAGATCTGAAGTAGTTTATATTCACTTTTTTAATGCGAGTCAAACTTGTATTAACCAATCTGTTATTCAAATTGGTATTTTATAAAAATACTTAGTTGATAACACTTGTATCAGCCAAAGGTCAATGTTTAGTATTCTAAAATTTACATTTTCTTACATCGAAATAATATGTAATTCTAATGTATCTTTGGCTTTTCCAGAAAAGAAGCAAGCGAGGAATGATGATGTGGGAATAGATCAGAATAAAATTCAAGTTGCTGCTGCACAAAAGAGTAAGGACTTTTGTCACGCTCAAAAGTTCCATGAAAACAAAGCTAAGAGAATTCAATCTAGCACATCTGGATGCAATGGAGATGAGTTTCAAAATGGAAGAGCAGTGTCTTCTGGGACACCGGCATTGATGTGTGACAACGGTCATGACTCGGTCCCAGCAGCTGAGTTTGCAACTGGGATTTCGGGTTGCAATGCAAGGATAAGTGTAAATACATCTTCCGGGGATCACTTCAGCACTTTATATGCAGAACAAGAAAAGATCATCTTGACTACATTCTGTAGTTTTCTTAACGAACTTGTCACTTATGCAAGCATAAAAGGTTAGTTAATTCATTCTGTGACCTTTAGTTCTGTAGTTGCAACATGTCAACATATATGACATTATACCCAGACAGAAGATGAACATATTAGGATTTCAAATGCTAATGCCCTTTAATGGCTTAAAGGAAAATTATGCTACGACAAACACAGCAAGCCTTGCAGCAAATGTTCATCACAATTTCCATATCTATTATCATTATTGACCTTATTACTTTTGAAGTAAATGTCATCATTGTAATGTTCATTGCCACTGATGTGAATGCCCAACTGCCCATCATAGTTTTGAATTATTTTCATTGTGGATGAGATATCTATGTGATATGGGGTTCACAATATACCAGTTGTGGTTTAAAGAATGTCTAGAATCTCACTATCTGATGAAAGATGCAAAACCATCTTTATTGCAGAAACAACTTTCTCACCACCGTCAAACGAAAAATCAGGAAGTTGGCAACTTCCAATGGAGAATGGTCAATGTCCTGGCTAGGTTTGAGTGATCTCTAGGTGGTTTCTTGCAGATCGTTGATTGCTTTATGCATCATGGTGGCTGTAGTGGCATGTTGTAAATACAAAGCTAAATGGATCCATTAACACAGCAATCTTTCCATGCCTGTAGAATATTACTGGTTGTGGTTCAGTAATACCTGTGCTCCAGTTTGCAGTCTTTTGAAGAATCAGTTCTCAGAAAAGGCCATCGTACGTATGACTTTTTCATTTGCATTTTTTGGTTTATATCTTTTTCACCACATTTCATAGTGCTTGAGGTTATGCCTTGCATCATAGAAAGGTGAATCATTGAAAATGGAATGTACATTTAATTGAGAAGAAGAGAATCAAATTTCTGTTTGCAAAGGATATCGTAGGTTTGATCTACTAACAAATAACAGTTCAATCTGTTTTTTTGGATGCATATGAGAAAGGTGGGGAGCGAGCTAACTGCTAGTACTCGGCTTGTCAGTTGTCACACCATAAACTTTGTGGCTCATGCAACTAGTTTACACTTTACAGGAACCATCATGACCTTCCTTTTGTACAATTGCTTTCAGCCACAATAGGACAATCCTTAACTTGCTTTCATGATTTGCATATATCCCTGGATGTCCATATTATGGAAGTTTCGTTTTTCTGGAATTTTGTTAGGAAATGACTAATATGTCTGAGGGTAGCTTTCTTTTACCTTCACCGTCCCTGGATGTCCATATACTCGTACTATGAAGTTTCATTTTTTCTGGATTTCTATTCGGAAATGACTAATAAGTCTGAGGGTAGCTTCCTTCCAGCCTAGCAGTCGTCATTTTGTATTCCAGTTAAGAATGAGTTCAGAAAACCATTAATTATTACTTCATCTACCATGTCAATCATGATTCTATCTGGTTTTAAAGTTCTAGTGTATAATTTAATGGGAAATACTACTTGTACTTTCAAATTCTATTCTCAATTTTTACTTTCTCTCACAAAATGTTGATGTTGACATTTTCCTTGAGACCTACAGGATGAAGATAATTATTGCCATGTTAGGAGTAAAAATGAGAGCTAGAAAAATAGAGTTCATGTAGTAGAGGTATAATTTAATAGTAAAATTTTCTTTCATTTTAAACATTTAAATTTTACTTTTCTTTAACCCATCAAATATATTCAAAAGATGATTGATATGCTGTTCCAGGTAAAATTCACTGGTTGATTAATTCAAAATACATTAATAGCCTAATATTTCCAGGGTTCTAAAGTTATCTTTATCACTGCATTGATATATTTGATTAAAGATGGATGAGTTCCTTCCACTTAATCGCACCCCAAGTTTTATATATATATATATATATATATAATAAGTCCTTAAACTTTACATGAAATATTAATTAAGTTCTTGAACTTTAAAAATGTATAAATAAACACTTAAACTTGTCAAAATTTGTCGAATAACTCCTATTTAATGGTAGTTATTTGTAAAATTACAATGACATGGCATGTCGGTTGTCGTTGACCATCGCTAACTGGCAACTGCTGTCGTCAAAAATTAAATCGCCATCGTTCAAAAAAAAAAAAAAAAAAAAAGACCCCTAATCACCTTCGCTAGAGAAAGCGACCAAATTGATCGTCTTATCTACTAATATTATTGTAATAGATATAAATTCATATTATTACATAAACCTATAATATGGTAAATCTAAGATATAAGTTATTATCAATTTAAACAAATGAGAAAATGAGGTGTATTCATTACTTGCCCAGAAGGTGTATTTATTTCAAATTTTAGGGTCACACTTGTGTGAGACCGTCTCACGGATCCTTATTCGTGAGACGAGTCGGGTCAAAGCACCATGCAAATGTCATACTTATATGTATAAATGTCATACTTATATGCTCAAATATAACACTAATTAAGAATACAATTTTTGTTACTTATAAGAGAAAAAGTAATACATTTTTCATAATAAGTAATGTTGACAAGTGTCCCTTACTTATAAGGGCAAATATAATAATTTTGATGAAAAATGTAATACTTTTAAATCAAAATGTAAAAAGTATTGTATTTTCCCTTAAAAGTATTACATTTACCCTTATAAATAACAAAAATTTTATTTCTAATTAGTATTACATTTGAGCATATAAGTATGACATTTGTGCATATAAGTGTTACATTTGCATTTTGGCCCGACCCAACCCAACCCGGCCCGTCTCATGGTGAGGCGGTCTCACACAAGTTTTTGCCCAAATTTTATTATACATCCCATTGACCCATTCTTACCCTATAACATTTTTGTTTTTTTTTAATTTTTTACATATCAAGCTATAGTAAGATAATTTTATCATGTGAATTTTATCAAAAGTGTTTACATAAAAAGTATGAGTAAGAAAGAAGAAGTTGGAAGCATAATTTGAGAATAGTTACATCTTTTTCATTCGTTGCTTGGTCTAAGGAATAGTAGCTAGGTTGTATTAATGTCCGTATAGAGGGAAACCTAAAAGGCAAATACCGAAAAGTTCCTTAATTGTAATGGTAGAAAAGAATAAATATGACTGATGGGTGATCTAATTTTTCTTTATTACTATTCATTAATCATAATTGTACCTATACAACTAAGCTAGATTTGACATGTGTTACAAAGATTCACTTTTTTCTTTATTACTATTTATTAATCATAAATGTACCTACCCAAGATTTGACATGTGTTACAAGACACATTTTTTCATAAAAGATTTAATTAAAATAATGCGGAGTAAAATACTTTTTAGGCAAAAGATAATACGTAGTATTGAATAATACTATGTATGTACATACACTACTATAATTATAAAATTTTACATCAATTATTATTTTTTATTTATTTATGGGAGTTATTAAAGAGACTTAGCCTATGTTACAAAGTCAACCTGGCCCATGCCTCCACCGAAAATATTAATTGTTGTATAGTTTGCGAAATTTCGGTTTTTCGGTTATTGACCGAAACCGACTGAAAATCGACAGTCGGTTATAGTATTACTTTCGGTCGGTTATGGTGGCCAAAAATCACGGTTGGTTATGTAACCGACCGACCGTTTGCTCACCTCTACATGGATGGCACACCAATTCACACCCGTAAAACGCTCTATTTAACATTTTCTCTACCTAGCCAGTTGTGCCCTTTCCCCTCTCCAAAGTAGACGAGTACCCAATCGTTGGTAAGTGCGTTAGCCCACAATCATCCACGATGTTGCTAAAACCTTGTAAAAGACCCTCGGGATACAACCGAAGTCCCTCTTCTCTAATTGGAAGGCCAGGTTGTTAAATTCCCCATTCACCACCCAAGGTACCATCGAACGCATCTTCAAAGCTTGTAGAAAATCCCATACCCCCTCCTCCTGTTCCTCTTTGGATATCCGTAATAACAAGTCAAACGCTAGGGTTGTATGTCCAGAATTGAAATCTCTAGATCAATATCATTCCTAGCCATGTTATTTACCTTCCAGAACAGAGCTAATCCCCCGCCAATTCCCACACTATCCACATAAAATAAACCCTTGTATCCCTGTTTCATTCGAAGCCTTTCTAGATGAACATGATTCACTTTTGTTTCCATCAAGCACACTAAATCAGGCTTCTTAGTGTACACTAAGTCCTATATCTCACGAATTATTTGTGGATTGCCTAAGCCATGATACTTACATCTCAACGTACTCATTAGGATGGGCAGGATTGAAAGCTAAGGCCCACCATAAACAAGTTTATTTGACCCTTCACCCATCTCAACATCCTCATCCCCTACTTTTCTGTCCCTTCTTCTTTTTGGTAGCGCAAGCACACCGTCCTGCACGACACCTTCGCTTCTGATCACCCTACTGCCTATAACCTCCACTGCTCCCATTCCCCTCCCCCACATATCACCCTTCCTCGTTCTTCAAACCCCCACAACCGTCCCTCTTAGCATTGATTCCCTCCCCACTGTAAGATCATTCACTAGTTAGGGAGCTCCTATTGCTTGAGATCCTCTTTACACATATGCCCCATCCACCGTCGTACGAGTACTCCTCTAGGGGTACACCCGCCTATCTGGCTTTTAGACATAATCGGTCTCTGTTCCCTAACAACTTGCAAAAATAAGCAAAATTTTTGAAGTTTCTTGAATTTAAACGTGATCTATGTGTTGGATCTAAGTGATACACTATGCTTATTTCTCAGTGGGTCACTCATCTTGTGACTGCTGTAAGTCAAGCACATTTAACCATAGAGTTTTTTTAATTATCTGGTTGTCATATCCTACTTAAAACCAATTGGTAATAAGTAGGTGGCCATTAACCATTTAACCACATCCCTTCATGCTTAAAACCAATTGGTAATAAGTAGGTGGCCATTAACCACATCCCTTCATGGTAAGCCACATTGCCACATCGCGAATTGAACAGGGGCATCTCCTCGCCCATCATGGGACTGGACGACTTTCATCTCACTATCAATTCAAACCCGTGACCTCGACTCTGATACCAATTGTTGGATCTCAGCACCACACTATGCTTACTTCCCAATGTGTCACTCATCCTTTGACTACTGTAAGTGAAGCTCGCTTAACCACAAAGTTATTTGGCTATCTGGTTGTCATATCCTACTTAAAACCAACTGGTGATGAATAGGTAAACAATAACTATTTAACAACATTCCTTCATGGTAAGCCACAGCGTCACATCTCAAATCGAGCAGAGGCTAAACTCGGCCAACCCAGGCAACGCCCAACACCATGTCCACGTATTGTTCCTCATATAATGCTTTATACGCCTTTTCAATGGCATGGTAACATCCATCCCTACCCTCTCCCAATAGTAGCTTCTCCATGATCCACCAAACCCAAAGTCGTCATAGGATGCAAAAGTATCCAGGTAATTCTTTACGTGCTCTAGGATTGGTTTTCTTATATAACCGTGGTGGGAGGTCATAGACCTAGACCTAAAAATCCAGTCGATGACTAGAGTCACCATTGCCGGGACCTCTTCTAATTTCAGAAGTTTGCACATGTATCATGGAACTATTCTTGAATGACCACGATCCCTCCTCGATCGAGAACTCGGCGAACATAACATCCGCCTCATCAAAGAATTCAAACAAAAATATGTTATATTGTACATTTGTATCTCTGACACTTGAGCTCCTAGTAGGGGACGCTAGATAGATGCTAAGACATTACACATAACCTCGAACTTAATGGCTTTGTTAGTTAAAAATCTCCCTACAATTATCTAGGATCCTTGCGGTGCCCATCTTCTGCTACCACCGACCATAACCCCTCCTCCCATCTTCAAGGGATATGTTCGCCCATCTATTTGACAGATCATCCATGACAATCAATCATAGGCCAAATTGTTGAGAACCTTGACAAAATTCTGCACTCAAGCCTAATCGATATAGCAAGAAACCCTTATGCCATCGAGGGGAGGAAGAAAGCTCTAAAAAATAGAGAAAATCACTGAATTTTTGCAATGTGTATGAACAGTATTTGAAGTACAATGTATGTCTTTATTAGTACTGAGCTTAATTGAATTAGGGTGTGTTTGGAAAGTAGGAAAATGACTTCTGGAAAACATTTTCTGGAAAATGAGTCATTTTCCGGAAAATGACTACATTTTCCGTGTTTGGATGTATTCTGAAAAACTGTCTTTGTGTGTTTGGTTCATTTTCTGGAAAATAGGTAGAATTGTATAATTATAATATTTTTAATTTTTTAATTATAATTAAAATAATTATAATAATATTAAAATATTATTTTTAATTTGTTTAATTATAATTAAAATATTTATAATAATATTTTTATTAAATATTATAAAGAAGAAACATCTTGCTTGCTGTGATAGAGAAGAAACAGAGGGAAGTCCACTGTTGCGCCGAAACCACCAGATCTTGCTGGTTTATAGTTTATGGTTTGAAACCAGATCTTGTTGCTGCCTTGCGTCGCCGAAGCCAGAGGATGGAGTCCACTGTTGCTACTCTGCTGACGGTAAGAAAAACAGGGGCAACTAGAAGAAGGGACCGTCACCGTCACTGCTTCTTGAGGTCGGAATCTATGGAGGTTCACCGGAGCTTTGTACATTGCCAAGGACCAACGCCGCAGGACTGGAAAGCCACGTACGTTGCTGCTGCCGGTTGCCTTGCTCTGTTTTGCCTAACGCCATCACTTCCGAGATGGAGGTGGGTGCTCTCAGCTTCGCCGCCATTATGCTCCCGCCAGAGATCCTTCTTTGCCGTTGACGAGAGGAGGAGGATGAACCAGAGTTGAATGGTGAAATGAAACGGCGGAAAATGACTTCCGCCCAATTTGGGCGGAAGTCATTTTCCGCCAATTTGGGGTCATTTTCCCCAGTCAACGGAAAATGATTTCCGTTGACTGGGTTTTCCAAGTGTAGCCAAACACCAAAATCCCGGAAAATGATTTCTGGAAATCATTTTTCGGGTTTCCAAACACAGCCTTAGTGTACAATTAACTTACCAATTGTTTCAAATTATTAGGTTACAACTTTGAAAAAAAAAAATCTCATCTTTAAGTATGATGATATGCTAAAAGAAAGAGCCATGATCCATCCTCTACAAAAATTATTACGACTAACCTCCATCCCAACGGTCAGCACACTAAGTGGTAAGGGACTAACTAAATAGTTTTTTCAAAAAGAGGTGTTAAACCACCACGCCAACCATGTTGATTTTTTTGTTTATTTATTTATTAAGCAGACTCTTTATAAACTTATGATTAGGTTCATCAATTTAGATACTTCTAATAAAAATAAAGAAGTTTTTCAATCAATGCCATGTAAGATAATAAATACTCCGTATTATATAGTAATTTTAGTAGGTAAGTGTAACATTAAAAAAAATCTCCATTAATATGCTTCATAATTATAATTGGATGAGTACTTTTTTTTTACTCAAAATGGTAAGTGTAGTACAAATATTCTTTTTTTGAGTACTACTGGCTCTGTTACAATGTAGTATTTGAAGCACAAAGAGTCAATAGTTGAGGCTCAAACCCACTCCCATCATCCATGTGGGAGTGTAAACCGGGACACCGAGTGCCACTAGACCACAAGGTCATTGGTTACAAATATTCTTCAATTACATGATAATAACAAATTAAAAATAATTGAATAATGACCATGATTAAACAACCTTATAATGATCTCCTAATTATAGTCTTATGATGTGTTTGGTAACCCGTAAAATAACTTCCGGAAAATGTTTTTCGAGTTTTCGGTGTTTGGCAACGTCCGAAAAATGTGGTCAACGGAAAATGTTTTTCGTTGACCAGGGAAAATCAGTTCATTTTTCTGGAATCGCCAAAATGGTCGTTTCGTATGTTTTCAGTCAAAACCAAGCCATATCATCCATGACCGTAGACCAAGAAGGTGGGAAAACCGTCGGAAATCCGTGCTACGTTTTTTTTTTTTTAATTCTATTTTTTTAATAAATAACATTATTTTAATATTATTATAAGTTTTTATATTTTAAATAAAATAATTACAATGTTTAATGATTTTCCTTCTTCACTTTTTATTGTAATTTTTACTTCCTTTAAATAACCTCGCATTCCGTTAGTATAAGCTTTAGTAACAAAATATTTTGCTAACTATTTATTATTCAACTTACTAATTGATTTATATAATAAAGGTCTTAGGTTCGAACCTCATCCAATCAGAGTTGACATAATTGTTAAACATATACTATGAATATGTTAGAGTATATTAAAAAATACAAAATAAAATTTAACATAAACTTTGGTTAAATAAGTATCCAACTAAATACATAAAATTCAAAGTTGAGCATCAAAGATTATAAATAAGTAACCTTGAAAATAACTCAAAAAAAAAAAAGTAACCTTGAAAATCGTTTTCTTGCATTTAAAAAAATAAGTTTAGGTATAGTTTTTTTTCTTTTTCTTTTTTTTTTTTGTTTAATTAATCTTCTTTTGATTATTTAAAATAAGACTCAATATTTCAATTATGCTTTTGCATTAATGGAAATGATTTAGGTCATTATGGTATTAATATTTTTTGTATGTATTTCATGATGGTACAATTGTACATCACTTTACAAATATTGTACTATTATTTTTTTATCAGACAAAATTGTTCTTACATTATTGTCAGACCTGCGCGACCTAACTACAAAGTTATTGATCAGAAATACAACTACACTTGGACTCTAAACAGTAGGACCATTGTCCAACGAATTGACAATGTTGACATCTCACTAGCTCCAATTGAACAAGTTTACACATCATTCTCAGAATTTTATTAATGCATAAAACTTTTAAAGAAATTTGTAACTTAATTTTTACTATATCATTATACCAATATCTATTGTAATAATATATTTTGAATTATTTATTATTATACTTTATTGACAACAATTGTAGCAATTTTCGTTGACAAACTCTCAAAACAATTTGTCTCAACAATGAATGGAAATAAAAAAAAAAATCAATTTCATTGTTGTGGATGAAAAGTAAGTATCCACTCTATTACTCTTATAGTCTTATTTAATTAAATAATTTAGTAGCTATAACAAAATATAATACATATGGATTTCTTTAATTTAGAATTAGATGTCTATAATACCTTTATTCAAAAAAAAATTATTCATTATCAATTTTTTTTTAAAAAATATAATTTCATTAGTTATATTGTCTTTATTGTCTACAACGCAAACATTCCTTACCTTCAAATTTATTAATTAATTATATTCACTACATTATCCATTGTTTTTTTTTATACTATCTTGTAATTAAATATCAAAGTTATAATACGAAATATGTTATATACGAAGTATTTATTTATATGCAATTGGGTTTATGTGCTACACCATAATCTCATTGTATCACACTGCCCTCTATGCTACTACCAACAATTGGGTTTATATGCTACACCATAATCTCATTGTATCACATTGCCCTCTATGCTACTACTAGTAATCCAATTGCACATGACACACCACCAATAGAAAAAAAAAAAAAAAAAAGGGACAAGTATTAAAGATGAAGGCAATAACAATGCTAGCAAAAAAAGAATTAAAAATACTTAGAGAAATTAAAAAAAAAAGTAATATTTATTTAGAGTATCATTTTTAGACTAAACATTTAGACTAGCGTTATAATAAAGTTGTAAACATTTATTTTAGTAACGATTATAATTAATCTCTCTTATATTTTTGTGCGTTCACATACTTTCAATTATTGATTCAAATAAACAAATTTAACATTCAGCGTTTCTTGTTGGTTAATTAATATATTTCGTTTGGTTGTTTTAAAAAAAAACATTCAATTACCTATACATGAACATCTCCTATATATATATTTTTTTTGAAAGGAAACATCTCCTATATAATATTACATTAATATACTTAAAAAATACTTTATTTAAAATAATCATTTAACATTATCTCATTCACTCAATTTACGTCAAAAATTAGTCTATTTATAAGTACAAAACTAGTTAACTGCAATGAGTGAACTCCAAGTACATAATGTAGAGGTTATTTTTTGACTAGGATGACAATGTAAGTAGACTTTTGATCCATCGTATAATTTCGAGTCATAAACACGGTTGTGCCTGCTTTTTAGGTGGGATACAAAAAGAGATCGGTTTTGAAAAGGTAACAAAGATGGGCAAAGTACTTTCATGGAATGTATGTTTGCTTAAAAACAAATGCACTATGCGAATGCATGTTAGCTTTTCTTTTAAAAAAAAATAGTTAAAAGGTAGAAAATGAGTGTAGGATACGTGTATGTGTACAGTATTGTAGTTTAAATGAAAAAAAAAAAAAGAAAAAAAGATGGTATATATATGTATAAGGAGAAAAAAAATAGTATTGTCCTCATTAAATGATTGTTAGTTAATTAGAATGTACCGCGGTGGGCGGCGACAAGTTCGGCGGCAGGGCGGTAGGCGATGGCGCGGTGGGCGGCAGGGCGGTAGGCGGCGGCGCGGTGGGCGGCAGGGCGGTCGCACGGTGAGCAGCGGGTAAGTTTGGGGACTCTGGTAAGTTTTGGGATGAAGTTTTACTGTTTAGTATTGGGATGGAGTAAAATTAGGGTTGTTGGTCTTGGACTCACTATTTAAGTATTTTTATCCTAATATTTCAAAAAATAAATACATAATTACGTATTTATTATTTTGTATTTATATACGATATTCTTTTCGTATTCTCTAAGTACAATGTATAATATATTAATTTGTAACAAATATTATAAAAGATAACAATGCATTCTGAATAGGGGTGGGTACTTCGGGAATCGGTTCGGTTTTTTCGGTTTTGGTATTTCGGTATTACAAAAAATGATACCATTCGGTTTTACAATAAAGTTCGGTTCGATTTCGGTTCGGTATGAAACGGTTCAGTTTCGGTTCGGAATTATTTTGGTTCGGAATTCGGTTCGGTTTAGGATATTCAATTTTCAACATTTACTAATTTTTCAAATAACACACTGTCAAACAATACATATTCGCATAATCTAAAGTCTAAAATATAAATATTACATAAAAACAAAACAATTCAAACACAAAATTAACATAGCAATCCAAATTGTAAAGTAATATCTTGTCATCCATCATCCCCTCATCACGGATCAATATTAATTATTATTATTTATTATATATATTTAAAAAACCGAACGGTTTTCGGTTCGGTCGGTAAAAAACCGAACCGAACCGAACCATTCGGTTTCTCTATATTAAGTATCATTCGGTTCTTTCGGTTTATACTGAACTGAACCGAACTACTTCGGTACGGTTCGGTTTGGTTCGGTTCGATTTTACCGAACCGAAGTGCCCACCCCTAATTCTGGAGATGCATGTTCAAAAAAGTAAACATACATCCTACAGTGTAGTATTGCCCATATTTGTATCCCAATTATTTCCGTCCTATTTTTGTATCTCACCTAAAGAGTAGGCCCAACCGGCAAAACCACCCTATAATTTCCGTCGTTTAGAAGAGAGCAGTGAAATTCGACGAAGACCACCATTGGCATTTGCCAGCGCAGATAGGCCTCATCGTAGCCTTTGGAATCTGTATAGCCATAATTGCAATCATGATGACGGGGTCGCACGTGCGAGCTCACGTGCACCTTCCATTTCTCTCCCGCTACTATAAATATGGAGCTCCAAATCTACCCTCCATCATCTCCTCTGCTCGCCTCGGCGCAATGGCTGACCAACCAACCGTTGACTCCGGCACCGCCGAGCAACTCCGCTCTCAGTTCATCCAAGTCCTCCGCAGCCGCCGTTCCCCTGAAGGTATCTCCACAGCACACTAATCTTCCAAATGTGTACACGTTGATTTCATATCATTGCTTTTTGGCTGAAACGGAAAGCCGACTTCTATCTTTTGAGCTCGATTTTAGTAGCAAGTGAAATTGATCGGCATAAATTTTTGAATGTGAATTGCATTTCTGTCTGTGTATGTGTGTGTGAGTGTCTTGTTTTTGTTTTTGATTGTTTGTCTTTACTGTTTACTTATGTATTTTTTTTTCTCCTGTTCTGTAGTATAATCAATTTTGTTTATTCTCTTATTATACATACATTGCCTGTTCATATGAATATATACGAGATAATTGTTTATGCAAGCTGTGTGATCTGATTTTCTTTTTCTGCCCTGAATTGGATATACGGAGTAGGTAATTAGAGTACGAACATTATAAGTGAGAAGAAATAAGGAATTTGTGAATGGCTGAGATAATAACTTTCCCAACCCACATCCACCCAAATGGGTTCAACAGATGTGATTTCTATATACTGGAGGTTAAATCTAAGGGTCTCACTTGTGTGAGACTGCTTATCCGTAAGACGGGTCGGATCAAATCAGTATGGAAATGTAATAAAATGTTTTTTTACTGGAAAGTGTAATACTTTTAATGAAGAAAGTAACACTTTTACATTTGATATAAAAGTATTACTTTTTTCATCAAAAGTATTACATTTTCTCTTATAAATAATGTTGGCAAGTGTTTCTTACTTATAAGAGGAGAAAATGTAATACTAATGAGAAAAAATGTAATACTTTTAAATCAAAATGTAAAAGTATTACATTTTCTTCAAAAGTATTAGACTTTCCTATATAAGTAATAAACACTTTATTTCTGATTAGTATTACATTGTTCAGTATAAGTATTATAATTTCATCTTTGACCCGATCCGTCTCACAGACAAGGATCAGTGAGACGGTCTCACGCAAGTTTTTGCTTAAATCTAATGGCATTGCTAAGGTTTCTGTTAAATGAAATATTTATTTATTTCTTTTGATATTGTGTGCTGTTGAATTGTACAATTTTGTGTCCTAGAGATTAATTTAGAGACTTGATGTGTTTTCTTTCCAGTTTCCCTTTCTGTGATACCTGGAAAACCAGTTATAGATCCTTTGTATCAGGAAAATCCTAAGCCAGTGTTTAGTGAGGTAAAGATTTAGATGCTTAAAAATCATCATAACCATTTATTTTCACTCTTTACTGATGTGTGACTTGTAATGTGATACAGGCGATGGCATCTTGTCCAAAGGCAAACATTACCAATTTTAAGGAATTACTCCAGGAGGAAAATTTATACTTGACTACTGAGGTAATTTTACTTCAATATTCACACAAACTTGGAGACAAAAGTGAAGCTTCTAAATGTCTAATAATTTTGTAGATATAAAATGGAATCTACTCACAATATTCTCAATTTCTGGCTATTATTTATCTATGAACTTACTGTGCTCAGGAGGGAGACCAGGGGCAATTGCCTGTGTTGATATTGAGCATGAAAGAAAGCAATAAGAAGAAAAGGCCAGCTATTGTTTTTTTGCACAGTACACATAAATGCAAGGAATGGTTAAGACCACTGCTTGAGGTGAGGATTGTTACCTTTTTTGAGTAGTGAGGTTACCCTGAGGATTTAAGGGTATTTTATTCTACTTCAGGCATATGCTTCAAGGGGATATATAGCTGTTGCCATTGATTCTCGTTACCATGGAGAACGTGCAAGCAGTATGACAACCTACCGAAATGTATGGACTAAGCCTATTCTTGTATTCTGCGTTTCTGTTTAACCTTCAATAAGCTTTCTTACTAAAAGGAAATTTCTAACTGAGGCTTTATATTGAAGGTCAGCGATTGAAAATTTCCAATGGATTTTGTATTTTACTCTTTTTTTTTTTGTTTTTTGTTTTTGTTTTTGGTTTTTTTTTTTTTTTTTTTTTTTTTTTTTTTTTTTTTTTTTTTTTTTTTTTTTTTTTTTTTTTTTTTTTTTGTTTTTGTTTTTTATAGCTCTGGGAACTTGATTCTTTAGGTCTTTAAGTAATTTTTGCAAATTGACATACCACAAAAAAACATTTTAGGTGGGTCATTAGTATTTTTCCAAGGGTGACTCTTCAAAGAGAAGGGAAGAAAGGAATATCCCAGATAGTATATTCATCACAAGCATCAGGATGTTTCTCAATCTTAACAAGCTCATTGTACTTCTTCTTTCTTTCAATAATGCAGGCCCTTGTTTCATCTTGGAAGACTGGTGATACAATGCCATTTATATATGACACGGTAATGTTGCCAGATTTTTAGGAGAAGAAATGTCGCTGAATTTACAAATAGATAAGGTGATTCATACATCGTACAAGCTCCTGGGGGATTTGTTAATGGTTGATTCTACAGGTTTGGGATCTGATAAAACTGGCTGATTATCTCACAGAAAGGGAGGATGTTGACCCGTCAAGGATAGGAATCACTGGGGAATCACTTGGGGGTAGGGTGAATGCCATTAAGATCTGTTTGAACAATCTCTTCTGCATGCGGGATTCAGAAGAAATTCTGTCTTGCAGGTATGCATGCTTGGTTTGGTGCTGCTGTTGACACTCGCTACACAGTAGTTGTCCCCATAATCGGTGTACAGGTAGCTCATATGTGATATTACTTTTGTAGTGGAATAGAAGTGGGTTTTGAATCATCTTATTGTAGACTATGAAGACTATTTCCTATTGCAAATTTAGGGGTTCAGATGGGCCATAGAACATGACAAATGGCAAGCAAGAGTGAACAGTATCAAGGCAGTTTTTGAGGGTAAGATGACCCTATAGTAAATACTTCCTAACTACTATTTGCATAGTGTTTACTGATACCTGGGCCCTTGTGTTCATAGCATGCCATTTCCTTAACACTTGTTTGTTCCATTTCCAGAAGCCCAGGCTGATTTGGGCAAGAAGGAGATTGATAAAGATGTGGTGGAGAAGGTGAACATCAATAACAGTTTTTTGCACCTTTTAGGAACTTATATATTCATCTCTAATTTTATTGCATTGTTTGCAAACACACATTAAAATACTGTGCTGTACAATCTCATAACTAAGATACATGAGCAATCACTATGGACTAGTTTGAGAGTCCACAAGTCTATAAGCCCATGATCTTCCAAACTATATTTTCTAAAAGCAGAGTTCTGTAGTTTTATGAATTGCTTTTCTGGACAGGTGTGGGACAGAATTGCTCCAGGTTTAGCCTCCGAATTCGATTCACCCTACACAGTGCCTATTATTTCACCTCGTCCTTTGCTGATTCTAAATGGTAATGATAATTCATTAAAAGAGTTTTTTACACTTTTGGTCCCACAAGTATTGTGGCATTAACAATGTTGATTCATAACTTTCAAAACTTGCATAATTGGTCTAGGAGTATCAATTTCTTAGTGCAAATGGTCATTCCGGTGAAATCTCCGCAAAATGAAAAGACCACTATACCCTTACTATAAAGGGGAAATAAATTTTCCGGTGAAAAATTGACGGAGATTTCACCGGAAAAACCATTTACCTAAAAAATTGATACCTGTGGACCAATTATGCAAGTTTTGAAAGTTGCAGATCAACATTGTTAGTGTCACAATACTCGTGGGACCAAAAGTGGGAAAAACTATTCATTAAAATGTTAGTTAGCCAAGTATTGGCTACTAATGTAGAATACACATGCACATATAACTCATGTTTGGGGCACACAGGGGAAGAAGATCCTCGTTGCCCACTTGCTGGTTTGGAAATTCCCAAGTCTAAAGCTACTCAATCTTGTGAAGATGCCCACTGTCCTGATCATTTCAAGGTACAAAGCCTGCTTCTTCCCTACTTTACCCTGTTTATTCTCTCCTCTCTTCACCCCCCCCCCCCACCACCACACCACCCACCCACCCAGCATTTCCTGAGTGCATTACTCATGTAATGTTTATTTTTATTTATTTATTTATTTTTATGTTTTTAATTTCAGCTGATTGCGCAACCTGGAATCGGGCATCAAATGACACCATTCATGGTAAAAGAAGCAAGTGATTGGTTTGACAAATTCCTCAAGCCATGACTTCAACAGTGCAAAGCATGAGCATCTAAGGATCCTTACCCTGAAATTTTAAGTGATATCATGTGTGATGGTTTTGGTGTATAATGCACGTTTGTACTGCATAATTTTTAGATTACTGATTTACTGTTGCCTGTGGGTGTGCAACTATTGAATTATACTGTTTGTTATTTAAAACCTTTGTTTATAGTTAATGATTTTATTTTGAATAAATTTTGTGTAAAACTGTCTCAACTATTGAATTATATAGTTCGTTATTTATAACCTTTTTTTTGAAAACTTATTTATAACCTTTGTTTATAGTTAATGATTTTATTTTAAATAAGTTTTGTGTAAAACCATCTCAACCTATAATTTTTTTTAATTAAAACATAATATGTTTTATTTAAAAGTATTACCCGTCTCACCGTATACGAGACTTAATCATTTACTTTACATTTTGAAAAGTCTCATCTTTTGAATGCTACTGACCCTATTACAATGTAATTTCTGTTCATAAACTACTTTCTCAACCTACTGAAGAACAAAGAGACAACAACGCCTCCACTGAAGCTCGAACCCACCACCTCCCGTATACAGGGAAGGGTTTGATGCCACTGGACCACAAGGCCCTTGGTGAGATATGTTTTCTACAGCATTGGTAAACCATGAACCGGTTTGATTTTTTTTTTTTTTTTTTTTAAAAAAACAAGCCTTTCTCGTGGCACAGGAAATGTTGAATTGCAAAAAATTATATGCACACCTGATGTAAAGTTTCTTTTGAATTCACTTTCAGTCCAAGGAAAACATTTGCTGTGCCACGTGCCACCATAATTAAGTTCAAGATTAATATAATTTTCAAATTTAATTCCTCAATTATTAATTTCTTTCAACTTTAAAATTGGCCAAATGTAATACTCCTTTAAAACTTGTCACTAAATTTAGAGCCTGACTAGAATTAAAAATGACAAATTTTCAGAATAGCATTCTCACCACTGCTTTTGCAACACAACCATGAAAAAAGCAATTGTTTAGCATTTTTGCAAACTGTCTGTTTCACAAAACAAAACCCTAAAGTATATGACACTGAGATGAAATGGAAAAACAAATACCATTTATATTTACTGGTAAGAAAAATGCTCACAAGAGTAACTCAGGTGTTCAGATGAGATTTCTACAAGGAATTGAAGGCGAGCTTTAGGTGCTTTAAGATGTGTACAATCTCTGTACAGGAAGCATATTGTAATTAGTACAGAGATAATATTGCATCTAAGTCTGGATAAGAAAGAACATACCTTTTACTTTTCTATAACCATGCTGGTAAAGCAAGTAGCAAACACTTTACTGTTGTAATTATGATGACGATATAAGTCCCAGTCATAAATAGAGAAGTGGGCGAAATTTCTTGCTGAAGATCGTAAAAAGCAAGGGTGTTGCTTGAAATATGGTTTTTACAACAATACACGACTATCCCACAACAAATATTGAATATTGTATTGTAATAGTTGCATGTAACAGTGGCTAATGTTCATCACACATGAGATTTCCAATTTTTTTTGTTATCAATTGTTTATAGGTAGCAACTTATCCAATCACCCTTTTTTGGGCATGGCTGCAAGCCTAGTATACATTCTTGCCATTGACTGGTATCCTCTTATATCACCGGAACGAAGAAGATTCCCTGCAGTAAAGTGACCATTGAATGGTGGATGAGAATCAAATACATAAAAGATAAATCAGAGGGCTTGATTTGGGAGATATACACATTAACCACACAAAGTAAAAAATCAGGAAAGCTATTTTCTTGAGAGAATGAGGGCATCCAAGAATCCATGAATTTTAGAACACTTGATGCACTCACACACAAACCAAAACATGTATTTGAGTGAGAAGAATACTGCCATTAATTTATATGGACCTTTTCATACATCAGGAATGAGTTATAAACTTACAACAGCATGAAATTAAGAGACTAAATTCACACTCATAGCTCTCATCCATGCTCCAAACAAGCAGCATTTTCCTCTAAACCTTGGTAAAGAAACAGAAAATGGGAATCTCATCTTCATAAGACAAACTTTAATTACCTGAATCACAGTTAAGAGGGCTATCAGGTTCTGGATGAGCCATCAACGCAATAATTGCTCGACAAACAGACTGAAGTGTCCAAGCAGGACTCCATGCATTCTTCAATATATCAAGGCAAATCTCTCCAGTCTGGTTGAACACACAAAAAGTTGAAAAAAAAAATTATTCTAGAACTGTTGCTTAGAAATCTAGATCAGCAATACTAGCACCAGAATACCACAGTGGCAGCATATTTCTTATATAGGAAGAAGAGAAAAGGAAGCTAAGAAAATTTATACATTAAAAATAAAAACAAAAAGTGTGGCTGTGTGGGTGAATATTCCACAGACCAATTATATGCACAAGCTTAATTTTCTTTAGTCTGCTGAAATTAGAGTTTCATATTTAAGAACAAGAAAACATAAAAGAATTTAAAAAGGAATTATTTAAAGCAAAGTTTTCCATATGGAAGCACACCTAGAAGGGAAGAACCATCCTTAGTTCCTTACAACAACTGGGACACTTTAACCATCAAAACTTACAGTTTTAAGGTTGAGTTTTGTTGAGTAACCATAAATATGACCACTCCTATGTGCAAAAAGGAAGTAGTGGTTCTGTTAATTTTCTTCATATAATTGATGAACTCTCTGACGATACCTCTACTTCTGAGTTCTTTTCCCCTTTTATTCCTGCTTTTATTCACAATCGTCCCTCTGCATTTTTTCCATATAACTGATGAACTCTCTGACAATACCTCTATTACTGAGTTCTTCTCCCCTTTTATTCCTGCTTTTTATTCGGTATCGTCCTTCTGCACTCTCTTTCCCTGCTTTTCCTCTCAATTCCTCAAACTCTTTTTCTAGAGTTCTAAATTTCAAATCATTTTGATTTTCCAGTAGCAAATAATCCTAAAAGGCTATAAGATTGTTATTGTTAATAAAAATGCTATAATAATTAAAGATATTAGTTGAAAATAAGGTCCTTGAAGAATCTATGCCGTAAAAGTTAAGTTTCATGCCCAAATGAACTTTCACAATTTAACCTAAAGCAACATATCATTCCAAAATATAAGTATTGATGGCTCAAGAAGTTAAGTAGTGTAACAAAACTGGTACTATGAAAGAATGAAAAGATGTGTTGTTTTAATCATCTATGTGGTGCATAGATAGAAACATAATGCATATAGGTGTGCATTGGAACAAGTTGTGTCTTATGCCAACTACGCATCAGTAATTCTGTTTTGGGATGGAATGTACTAAAAATTCATCAAATGGTACCTTAAAGTGAACATTTGGGTGGAATATTTTGGTTAAGAACCGCACTTGAGGAGGCTGCAAAGGATACTGCTCAGGGACAGAGAAAGCAAGCTGAAAAACTCCACCTTCAAAGGGAGTTTCAGATGGCCCCTATGCAAAACATAAATAAAATAACCAACAAACATCATTACTGCATGCTCTTTCTCTCAACCATTCCTCCCTATCCCTATTCACAAGTGAAAAAGCGGATGGCAGTTTGGTGTCATGAAAAAAATAAATTATTCTCTTCTTTAGTAAGAAAAAGAACCCACTTTTATAAGAGCTGTCCACTTAAAAATATTGGAATCATCACAAACTAATTGTATGTCTGGATCAGCTGCTTTCTCCCTCTGTACCTCTTTGTACTCCTTGAAAAGCCTTGCCCTTGATGCCTGAAAAGGTACATATTAATCTGAAACAGATTGCCCAAATAATTCAGAAAAAGAGATTAATGAGCAATTGATCATTGAATACATACAAAATCATATAAATTAGGTGGAATAAATGTGAAAGTCTTGGCAAAAAATTTAAGCTATAAATCAGCAGTGGTTTGCTCAAAATATGAGTTTCAATATGTTGATGCTGTTTCACAAACTTCTGGGCAGTGCAATGAGTTCAGATGGCATAAATGAGATATAGAAATAAGGATATCCTCAATTCATTTATATGCTCTTATTCTGCATTTTTTTGGATGGTGAGGGAAACCCCAAACCCTTTCAAGTATGAGTAAACCCCACCTTGTTACCCTAGCCGGCAAAGGACCACAAGAAAGTAAACCAGCCATAGCTGACTGGCTCAAACAAGGGGGCAAGGATGGCTGGGGTTACCCCTTATTCTGCATTTTTGTTATCCTGAAAGAATGTCTATATAAACCAAGCAGGTCAATAACCCATACATCAATATAGATTCTAACAAAAAGCATTCCCATTCGAGATCATTAGGTATTATCTATTACTAATAAATCCATATCAAAATGGCTTCTCCCTTGAAGTCACACTATATTAAATCAATCATCTGCTCAAGAAAAATATTGTAGGGAGCATTTAAAAATAAAACTATATTAAAATTCATGCCAACTACAAGTGAAAAGGCACAAAATGATGAATCAATCAGTCTCATTGCAAAAGTTTCCACTGTATTTAAAACAAATAATGTATTTCCCTCTAGTTTTTTCCCGAATTTCTAGAGAACGAAGAATTTACCTGCATCCTACACACCACTACTTCGTAATCAACACAAGTTATTCAAATCTCACCCGGAAACTGCAAAATTAAAAGCAAAAGAGCCTTAAATTTTTCTATATAGTAATCAACGCGAAAAAAAAAAACCCGGAAAATTCAGTGTCTATGTTTCGCCGGAATTCTACCTCCTATCGTTCCTCTGCAGACAAACAGAAACGCCAAAAGGCTCACAATGAAGCAGTGAATTCTGATCTCCGATTCGGATTTGGGAGAGAGCTTAGCTTTTGATCTGAGAAAAATCGAGACCGAAGAGTTATTCGAGTTGGGAAAAAGGAGTTGAACGAGTATAATATTCTACACCGTATCGTATATTAGGATAAATGCTGTAATTATCTTTCAAGCCCCTCGGGTTTAGTAAAATCTCATAATTTCCACCTAGGTTAAACGTATTTGCAAGTGGGAGGTCATGGGTTCGAGCCTCAGTGGGGGCAATGTTGACTTTGTTGGGCTTCAATAGATTGAGACAGTATATGGACAGATACTACATGTAACATGGTCAATAGTATTCAAAAAAAAAAAAAAAGGTTAAACGTATTTGCAAACCTTAGAGTTACTTTTTCTTTTTTTAATAACGAAGGTTTCAGCTTCGTCAAACTATATCCCAAAGACCTTGTGGTCTAGTGGCATTCGGTGTCCCGGTTAACACTCTCAAATAGATGATGGGAGTGGGTTCGAGTTCATTAGGTTGAGAAAGTAGCTATGAACAGATACTACATTCTAACAGACATTTGAATCGAACTCTCACACACCAATCATTATTGTGTGGACTACAATCCAAAAACACATAAAATTCATTAATCGAACTCTCACACACCAATCATTATTGCAAGTCCACATAGCTCTGTGGACTACAATCCAAAAACACATAAAATTCATTATTCTAACTCATAAAATGTATTATCTTACACTAGAAATTTTATTATTCTAACACATATAAAGTACATTATCTAGCACATAAAATACATTATTCGAACTCATAAAATACATTATCTATCTTACCACCGAATGTTCATTATTCTAACACCTCAAAACGACGTCGTTTTGAGCCATGATCCACACAGAGCTGTGTGGACCAGAACTAAATTGGCCTCCTCATCGGTCTTGGGCTCCTTAGTCACAAATCATTAACAATACTAACATGTCATTCCATAGAACACTTCAATTGCTTAAACAGCAGGTTCGTGACACAATGCATCCTTGGTTGAATATTGTGAGGTTAATCATACCCTCCAAATTCTACTTGAGAAGGATAGGATGAATGTTTTTGGAAACAATGATCCAAGCAACACTGGTTGCAAGTTGGTGATGCTAACATAAATTCTTCCACCAGTTGATTTTTGCTCACAAACGAAGGAATCATTTGTGTAGCTATAGGTTGAAAAATGCGAATGAAACATGGGTTTACAATGAGTTGGGGTTAAGGGAAATATATAATTTGTGGTTACTTTGCAGATATCTTCTGATCCAGTCAAATGGGTGTAATGCGGAAGTAGTTCTTAGATGTATTACACCTAGATTTTATGCTTAACAAAATAAGAGTTTTCTTCAACCTTTTCATGCACAGGAGGTCAAAATGAGATGTTCGACAAAGCGTAGAGGTTGGATTGCATGAACTCGAGGTTTATCAACATTTATAGAGCATGATTGGACAAAATATTACCTCTTTTGCATTGGGTTGTTAAACTCAGGGAATTTTCCCTCATCAACCACACACTTGTTGTACTTATTCCCAAGAAACAAGGTTCTCGAAATGGTAGTTGATTTTCAACCAATTACCTTCTGTAATGTTGTATAAACAAATTTTGCTAAGGGACTTGTGAATCATATATATGGAAGACATGCTTAATGATATTGTGTATTTGTGTCTAAGAGACAAAGTGACTTCCTCCCTAATTGTCTCATCATAGATAATATTCTTGTGGCATTGGATCGGAAGTGGTACATTACCTCAAATAAAAATGATTTGAAATAAGGAGTTGCACGTACGACACTCAAGTTAGGCATGACAAAGGCCTATGAGTCAATGGGATGAGACTTCTTGAAATGAATGTTACTTCGGTTGGGGTTTGTGTAGCAGTGGGTGGATTTGCTCATGCTTGGTGTTATTCAATATGATATTTTGGTGAACGGGGTTAATTCAAGTCTAGCTAGTATCTCTAACTTGCTGTCTTTAACATGAGAATCCTTTGTTGCCCCATACTTATTTATCTTGTGCACTAAGGGTCTTTCGTATCTTCTTAGGAATGCATAAGAGATAGAAAAATTCATGGTTGTAAGGTGGTTCGTGTTGCTCCTACCCTTTAGGACAAATGGTTAATTCCATATATAAGTTCAATATTGTTTTCAGTCTATTGGATGATAAGGAGCAATACTCCAACATTGATAAAGTCCAAGCTAAAGCCCAAGCTACGCGTGCTATGTTCGAAGCTCTATGTCAAACTTAGTCAGCTTGTTAGTGGTTGTTTTGCTGATATGAGAGTTTATTAGAGGGGATTTCTAGATGATTATATTGTAATTTAGCTTGGCTATATATAACCTTATTTCTTTGTGTTTCATTAAGTAAGCTTAGTTTTCATCTTGTAATTCAGGCTTTTCTATTCAAGTTTTCATTGTAATTAAAGTTTCAAGATTCTTCCTACATGAATAAAGCTTTCTATCTTCCTTCTTCACCATAAGTGCTTAGCATATAGCATTTCTAATAGTTTTTTGATCCATACCATCTTGAAATAGTCAGAATACATTCGAGGAAGTTAGTCGGCAAATTTGTGTCATTCTTAAAGTGCATAGAATAAAGGATTTTGGGAGATATCTTCAACCATCTTTGTTTGCGGGATGAAATAAAACTACTATTTTTAGTTATCTGGAATAACACATTTAGTAGAGAGTTTATGAGTGGCAGAGGAAATTACTTTCTAAAGTTGGTTTTATGCTTTGAAAGCTCATATTAAAAATTGTCTTAAGTTATGCAATTTCTTTAAAATATATGAGTTAAATGCCTAATTTTATGCATATTAATTTGTCCAACGCATAATATTTTGTTATGCAATTTTTTTTTATTTATTTATTATGCTTTTAGCAATGCATAAATTTAGGATGGAATTATATTAGTTCCTAATTAAGTTGGACTTATGCATAAACTTTAGTTACGGTAGTGCCTGAATTTAAGCGCGTTTGGTCCATTGATTTAGTTCACCCATTCAAGCTTTAATCATAGGTGAACCATGCAATTTTTGTGTAGACCCTACAATTTTTTTAGGTTTATACCCCAAACAGTTATACATTGAGTACATATGAATTGAGGAGGCATACTAGTTTTATGGCCATGACTTAAGAACATCTTGTGCCACTAGTCCCCTTAAATATCATATATTTGGATTTTCCCATCACAATCTGGTATAATCTGTTTGTTAAAATATTTTTTAAATTATTCCTTGTCAATGTGATTTGATTTCAGTTCATTAAAGAATAGGCATAACATCTTTAATTTAATTTACTGATTTCTCTTAAGTTTGAATCACACAAAGGTTAAGGCAATGAATTGATAATTGTCTAGTGATCTTATAATTTTAATTTGGTTGGGGAGTAGCCACAACATCTTCAATCAGTTAAAATTATATATTGAGCGGTTTATCTTGATCACATAAAGTTTTAGACAAATCATTTGTGATTAATTGTATTTAATATGATGGAATTTAGCCCACAAGCAATTTTGTTATATTTGTATGGTTAATTAGGATTAAATACTGGACTATGATCATAATTTAGCCCATAGGCAATTATGTATCGGAATGTAGTTTAGTAGTTTTATCAGTGATGATAGAAATAAATCAATTTATTTAGTTTATGATTATTTCCATCTCTATCATAAAGTTTAATTTTATGATGCAAATTTTAGATCATATTTGTTAATTTAGTAATTTACCCACAGGGATTAAGAAAAGGAACATGCATGATTTCTTAAGTTTTATCATAATAGTTATAATGAATCTCGTTGATTAAAACTTTAGCCTACAAACAAGTCTTATATCACTTGATTCTTCAACTCATTTGATAATTGTTTCATCATAAAATTTCAGTTGGTTCTAATTGAGTAAAACTTTAGCCCACATGCAAGTTTTATGTCTCTAGATTCTTCTGTCTATTTAATAATTAAGATGCAATTTTATCATAAGTGTTTTAATTGAATTTAATAGAAAAAAAAAAACTTTAGCCTACAGGCAAGTTTTATGTCAATAAATCCATCACCCATTAGATAATAATTTTATCAAAATCTTAAAATTTATAAATTTAGTTCAATTATACCTCTAAGTTTTCATGGTTTTCATTGGCAAAACATGTATTTAGTTACTTCCCAAAATTTAATCACTTTTATTAATTATTTCACGAATCTTGCTCGGTTATTTGGACTAACTGTAGTAAGTTACGTGATATATTATATATACCTCTTTTGATTTTCAAGAATAAAATGTACCTCTTTGAGCCAAATTCCAACTTGGTTTTGGAAAGTGTATTTTATTACTTTAGTATGACCAACTATGGTGGGGAGTTATGTCCTCATTAGTTATTACTTTAGTTAGATTGGGACCAAATATTGATTATTTAGTATGCCCAACTAATGGTGGGGAATTATATCTTCATTATTTAGTTGGTCAAATCAATTCTGAGTACGTATATCATTAATTCTGCTGAAGAATATTTTAATCAGTGTGAGTGATCATTTAGAAAAAGATCATTAAGATACTCTACTAAAGATTCCACAAGTATCAATCTTGTATTTGTTCACATAAATTCATAAGTTCAAATTAAATTATTGAACATTTGATTGTGCAACATATTTATGAAAATGTTGTAACAATATTAAGGAGTTTATTAGAACAAAACATTTAACTTGTGATACGCTGTTATTTAAATAAATTCTTTAGAATTTAATAGAGTCTTTAGTTTCTTCAAAATTGATCCTGAGTCATTCATAATATTCAGTTCATTATAAAGTGGACCTTAAAGTTATTTGGGAAGTTATGGTGTATATTTAAAACTCCACATATAAATGACTAAACTATCTTTTGGCTATTTTGATGAGTGGGAGTGACAAACGTGTCAACTCCAAACTCTTGGCCGTTAGAGGAAGTGTTTAAGTTAAGTTATAAAACTAGTCATGGAACATAGTTAGCATTATGCTAACATTAAGAGATCTCTACTTAAGACATAGTTAACATTAAGGATCTTAGAGATCATGAAGTGTACTCTCTTGTACAATTTGGATGGTTTTCTCTTTTAAGTTACGCATATATTTTATTTTGAGAAACATCCCTTAAGGTACCAAGAATAAACGTTGGGTTTGTTCATAAAGGACTTAAGTTGGGGAATAAACACTAGTACAAAAAAATCCATACGCTACACCTGTAAAAGTGTTTTCGAGAGGTGTAGCGTATGGTAGTGACTCTAAAAGTATAGGCTTTTCGCGGCACCTGTTACAGGTGTAGCGTAAAGTATTTTTTTAATTAAAAAAAATGACTTTCCACTACACCCGCTATGGAGTAGGTGTAGCGTAAAGTATTTTTTAAAATATGACTTTTCGCTACACCTACGCAAGCGGGTGTAGCGGAAAGTCATACTTTTTTTTTAAAAATATATATATATATATATATATATATATATATATATATATATATATATATATATATATATATATATATATATATATATAATTAATAAAGCAAAACCTTTTTTATAATTAAAAATAAAAAATATTTCCCACCAATTATTTTGGAGTATACAGTTTCCACACTATAGTATGGAGTCATTATGATGCATAACAAATCTTGAATTGAAAATGTGAGAGATACATGCCAGTATGCTTCTCTGTAAAGTCTTCTTCAGTTGAACTGACCATTAACTTCTCTTTGTTTTTCTTCCTGGTTTTCCTGCTCCCAAAAACTTCCGTTACGAGACTTGCAAAAGATGTGAAATGGAAATGGAGCATACACTAATTCCCTCTCATAGCATGCAGGATAACCATGTGCAAGATTACCATGTGCAAACATTATCTGATCACTCTATTACAAAAAATTTCCCCTTACTATGATTGATCATTGACAAACAAATTGAACCATGTGCAAGATTACCAACATAGACATAGAAACAACAACGATTCATACAAGTCCTATTCCACACCAACTAGTAGCAAAACACATTTCTTTATTAACAATCTTAATATTAAAAAATTAAAAAAAAAATAAATAAATAAGAGCACACATTGTAGTGAAAACAAAGTACCTTCTCATTTCATAACAACTTCATTCATGCTACTTATAAAAATAAAAGGCCAAGTGATGGAAACTACCTCTGAGCATTGTCTTGTATAAATGATTTTCTGTAATGCAAAACGACACTATTGTAACGATACTTGACCTTATCCTCTAGTACTGGATCTCTCTGGCCCATACGATCTATCTAATAATTAAAATATAGAAAAAAAATATCAGTATACAGAAAAAGATTTTAAGCAAAGAAAAGAAACAAATGCTTGATGATAAGGTACCAGCAAGCTGAAGGCGTTATGCAATGCAATTATTACCATTTTACAAATGAGCATAAGCTAAGTGTTGTTACATGGTGTGGCCATTATTTATCAGAACTTAAACAATTCTCATTGTAGTTTTTATTGCCAAACACTTCATATTTAGTATTCTTGTCATCCTGTAAATTCAATTATCAAGTGTTTTATCTATTTTTTTCATGGGGGGTGAAGGACAGATAATGAGATGGTTTCTGAATACATGACCAATCAAGATGTAATAACAATATCATCCGTAATGAATCACATGAAAAGCACACAGAACACAGTATAACCATATAGATATAGAATCCTGATTCTTTCTTACTTACAAGCAATGCACACACACTCCCCTCCATCGCACCAGCATACTAGAAGAAGTCCACTGTCAACCTAGCAAGTTCTATTCAAGTGCAGTGGAATAATGGGCTATGCTCTACAAGGATATGAATTTGATCTTAGGAGGCATCAACTAACACCCCACCTGAATTTGGATACACAGTATTACCTGCAATTTCAATCAGATGAGTAATTGATACTACACATGTATAATTCTCACCATGAGATGCTGAAAAAGGTACTACATTGCATGGTTCTTTTTCTAACTTCAAAACCCAAACATAACCTAGAGAATCTCCAATATACATGTCAAAGCACATGAAATTAAAAGCTACATTACTAACATAAAGCCTATAGGGCTATGTCTAGGGCAGAAACACTTACATTTATGGAGTATGTTGAATAATTTTAAAAGAGGTGATATCCCTCTTAAACTCATGAACATTTGACAAAGACTTCTGGTCTACATCCCAAACCTGAACATGATTATATTTAGAGATTAGATTAAACTTATTCATTTTGACACAGGGATTAAAGAGCCTATAGAAAATTATACCTGGGCATTCATATTAGCTCCATCCATGTAAACTTGACCACTATTCTCATGAATTATCCTGCATATCTCATCGACGCCTTCCTCATAGACACCATGTGTTGAAGGATATGTAACCTGAAATTAAATTTCATGAGCAATTGACTGATCCAAAAAATCAGTCCGAAAAAGCTCTATTCAATGAAGTATATACAATAAGTGCAGCTAGGTTATCTTTATTTGCCTCAGCAGCCTTCTTTAGTTCTTCAATATTAATGTTTCCCTTTGCATCAGTTCCAACTGCAACAATTTTCATTCCACACATGGCTGCACTTGCAGGATTTGTTCCATGTGCAGATACAGGTATGATGCATACATTGCGGTGACTGTCACGTCTTGACTACAGTAAACATCCAACAAAAAGATTAGTAGAGATTAGCCACAGTAAGTATATAAACACAATACTGCATGCCATCAATAGCATGCAATATTCTTTCTAGCTCTATAATGAGGCACACTTTATTCAAGTAACTAAATTTCTCGTTTGCATACTCAAAAATAAAATCTTTTCAAAGATGGAAACGGGTGAATATCTGTAGAGTGGCATTCAATAGGAAAAGGCCATACGTGTTGAATACTTGGTGAGTCAAATATGGACTATCTCTTACAAGACTGGAAGGAATCACATTTTGAACCTCGGGTGCAATAGATTGAGCACTGAATGGCACCTGGTAATTAACATTAGCATCAGAATTAACAAGAATGATAAATCAATGATGCCTACCACAATGAAAAAGCAAAGTAGTGACACTTACTGGCTTTCCACATGCAAAAATTTCAAAAAGCAAAGCAGTGACACTTACTGGCTATCCACATGCAAAAATTTCCACATGTAATAGCACAAAAGTTCCAATGATGAGCAAATCTGTTACTCCTTTAAAATTTAGCAGCATCACAAAATAATTACCTATATTACCAGTAGAACATACAAATTATAACATAAAACACTGTGTGACCTACTCACCAAATCTGTATTAAATATTTAAATACAGCGTGTTATGTAATTTTCACAGGAGCAAGTAAATCAGAATTGCCGAATATAACCATATATGTAGAGATTGTAGACTAATATTTCTGGTAAGACTAATTTTCACAGGAGCAAGTAAATCAGACAATTCTTTTTCTTTCTTTAAATTGTAACTATCTTTTTGTCTTTATTTGGGCCCATACTTTGTTGAAAAACATTCACTCTGTAATTTTACCTTGCAAATTCTATCCATTTCAAAACTGGGAAAAATATTTGCAAATAAGAACCTACCATGCATGCCTTATTAATTAAAAGGCCTAAAGAACAAAGAAACAAGGGAAAGGCCTTTTATCACGCAAATCAGTAAATGTCAACAACTTACTGTCTTAGTGTCAATTGGTTTAGCATAAAGCCACTGTGGAGACCAAGGAACGCTACTATCATGCACTGCTTGATCTATAGCAATTCCAAAAAAGCATCATTAGTAAAGAATAGTAAGTACATAGTATTAAGAAGCAACTAGTCTACTTCTTTGGGCTATATCAATGGATGAGCTTGTAACTCTCTTCTATTCAATAAATTATGATTATTCTTCTCTTCATATTCTACTTTTCTGTGACATCAAAGCAGTTTGAGAAGCATGGAGTCACGTCAAACAACGCGAGCAATGAGCCATGTCAATCACAACCTACGAAACTGCCAAAATTCAACAAAAACATCAGCTGAAAATCAAAACCTACGAAATTCATTTCAAAATACGTGTTCCATCTCAAATAAATTTTTTTATGCAACACAAACTTTAAACATAAGGTAGATACAAAGACCATATTTCCATTCCATTCCTTCAAGTAGCACAAAATTTCATCACAGATCACTCCCTACTGCAATTAATCAATAAACAGTTAGACCAAACAGACTCTAAAAAATTTCAGTAAAGCAAGTGTACTTGGAATTTTAATACGAGCATAAAATTTGTAAAAGACCAAATGTTAGCGTCATGTATTATTCCCTAGCTAAATCAATAACTCATTAGCTACAGAAGAAATAAAAATTATGGGAACCTAAAGAAGAATGAAAAGTATCAAATTCAAAATCATTAGATTTAATTAAAGGAAACAAGAGATGCCAATCTGCTGCCATTGCTCATTGAAA
>CP025649.1:4191975-4201996 GCA_003576665.1 Ipomoea trifida | reverse complement strand
TACACTTCAATGTGTCACTTTCAGATGGAATCCAGCGTTAGTTCCTGTAGTCCGACGAACTCCCCTAGTTCGTCGGAAGACGAGAGTCGTAGCTTGGACTACGATGCTTTTGTACAGCAGTTGATTGGCGAGGACCCCCATGCACCTGGCTTTGCTCCTACAGCTCCTAACGATTCACCAGTTGTAGATAGTGACCTCCCTATCCCCGATGGTCCCGACGTGCAGGCCTCTTTTGGCTTTTATCCGATTGAGGTGCTGGTAGGGAGCGACCCCTTAGAGTTCATAGTCTACTACCCTTACCCATGAGACCCCAGTCCTCCTGAGTATTACGAGGAGTGGTCGATGGTTATTGTTACTTCCCGTTTCCTTGACCACATCACGTGGTATGAAGGGGATTGGCATCTTGTCTGGGGTGAGTTTACGGGCCCGACGTACTCTCAGATCGAGTAGGCAGGTAGTATGACAAGTCTGTGGGGGTTTAGACCTTTTTGTGTAGATATAATTTTTGGTAGCCAGGGGTTGACTGATCTTGACTAGTAGGGACATGTATGACTCTAACATTATGTTGACCATTGGGCCAACTTTTTGGACAGTTGTTTTGTAAATGTTAACCTATATATATATATGCCTAGATTATGATATTGAGTTGTGAGGTGTTGTTGTTGTGTGTTTTCTTATAGCCTGTGCACTTAAAGTGAAAGTTTTATCAAAGAGGTGATAGACTTCACTCTAAGTGTGGCAGTAGCACCCGGTTTCCCGCTAAGAGGGTAAGCTTCCGCAGCGTTATATTACGCATTTTGTAATAGTTGTCAGAATAGGAAATCGGGGTGTTACAATAGTGGTTACCTCAAAGAGCTTTTCTCAATCCAATCAAGCCTCAAGCTAGTCCTCTAAGCCCCACCTCCTTCTTGATCATCTTTTACCCAAAGAACCCCAAAAGAACTTTATAAGAACATGCAAAAAGACTAATAGAAACACAAAATGCAAGATGGATTCTAGGATAGATGCACTGACCCACTCCTAACCAAGCTTAAAAGAGCAATCTTTACTTGAAAACTTGTAGGGAAGTGAAGATGAATCTTGGATGCAAGATGAAGGGAAAATGGCGTGGGAATTGTTTGTAGGGGAGGAAAGGGAGTGTAAACTTTTAGGGTAATTTTGATCTTCAAATTATATACTAAGAATACATACAATATTTAAGGTGTAAGACTTTAATAGGAATTGGGCTTAAGTATATAATATGATAGCTACAAGAATTAATTATATATATTCAAGACTAGTAGTTGGGCTAATGAATTCATCCCTTATAAATTAGGTATAATAATTAGGACAAGAAAGCCCATAAAATGTCTTAGGATCATTACATATATATATATATATATATATAATATAAGATCAATAAATTGGGCTTGTAGGAATATTTAATTACAAAGGTTGTAAGGATCCAAATTGAATAAAATCCCTTACAAGAATAAATTCAATTAATTGGGCTCTTGATTAGAATAATTAAATTAGGCTCAAGAATATATATGTACAAGTGTATATATATTAAATTGGAAAGAATTAGCCCAATTAGAAACAATTAAATTGCCCAAGGAATTAATTAACGATCGGAAGACTTGAAATGAATTTACGGGGTGTTACATATCCTTTGTTCAACAAATCTTGCAGCTGCTCTTTCAATTCTTGCATTTCCTTCGGTGCCATTCGGTACGGGGCTTTCGATATCGGGGCAGTTCCTGGCATCAAGTCAATAGTAAACTCTACCTCTCGGGGAGGCGGTAGTCCAGGGATCTCTTCCGGAAAGACATCGGGGAACTCACGTACTACGGGTATTTGCTGCACTTCATCCTTCGGAGCGCTGAGGTCCTCGACTGCACATAAGAAGGCCTCCTGTCCCTTGGCGATGTACTTCTTGATCTTGATCATAGAGACTAACTTGACCTCGGGCTCCTTAGTCGCCCCTATACGATACCCGCTTGCCCCCAGGGCCCTTCAGGACCACCTTCTGCTCGCTGCACAAAATCTGGGCCTTGTACTGTCCCAGCCAATCCATACCCAGCACCACTCCGAAGTCGTCCAAGTCAAACTGGATGAGGTCGCTCGGAAAGGTCACTTCCTTGATCTTTATAGGCACGCCCTCGAAGATATGCTCACATGCCTTGACTTCGCCCGACGCCACCTTGACTGTGATCCTCGTCGCTGCGCTAGGCACAATGCCCAGCTCACGGACCAACTTTGAGGATATAAAGGAATTAGAAGCTCCGGAGTCGAACAGCACTAAGGTGGGGACGGAAAGTACCGGGAAGATACCGGTAACCACATCACAGCTCTCAGCCTGGGACTTGTTCATGATGAGAAGCTCTCCCGTCGGAGATGGGACTCCTTCGTTTCCACTCACCCTCTCGAAGCCAGGGAGAGTTACTCCCTTACTACCCGAGCTGCTGCCTCCTGAAGTCCTTGCCGTCCCAGCGTCGGCCGCCTTCAGCTTCTTGAGACGATCCAGCATCCCTCCTCCCGTGCCTGGGGCTTCTTCCCGC
Source organism: Ipomoea trifida (assembly GCA_003576665.1). Classification (NCBI taxonomy): domain Eukaryota; kingdom Viridiplantae; phylum Streptophyta; class Magnoliopsida; order Solanales; family Convolvulaceae; genus Ipomoea; species Ipomoea trifida. Next base: position 4,199,456 of record CP025649.1, on the reverse strand, counting down.
TTCCTAGACGGCAGCATGATCACTAAAGAGGGAGATAACTAACAGAAAGCGAGAAACACTGCGGTCGGCCTTTCCCAAACACGCAAGAAAGAAAGTGAGAACAAGCTCACAACAGCCAAACAACAAGCAACCAGCAGAACATAAAACAAAAGCAAGTAAACGAGTCCTCACCGCGCGGCCTAGAATTCACACATCCTAGGATTCTCAAACATCTTAATTGCTACTGATCAAGTCCTAGAGTCTCAGATTACAACCCTAGGATCTCTACTCAGACCTCAACACAGGCTCTGATACCAACTGTGACACCCCAACCTTTCACAAGCTGAGATAGATAAATCTCAACACAACAGATGCCTATCTCAACCAACAACATAATATAGCGGAAGTGAATTTAAAACTTAAGGGGCATCATGCCACATCTAGGAAAGATAACACAACCTAGATGCACAGGCTAACCAAAAATAGATAACTGTATAGATAAGAATCCTCAATCTGTCTCAAAACATCCCATCAACTAGTCAAGAGTATATAAAAATCTCAAATGGCACACAGGCCCAAAAACCAAAGTCTAAACAACATAAACTAAGTCTAAGCATCGTCACAAAGTAGGCTCTAACGCGCTCGCGCTCAGACTTACTCCATACCTGGAAAACACGCAAAGAACCATTAGCAAAAGACTGCTAAGCAACCACCATTCACACCCGCAAGGAGATATAGGTATACATAAGCTTGTAAATAGGTTTACACACCCATATAGAATATAAACACCAACAAACTGTTCAATAGTTCAAAACGGATACTCAACAACAATAAACTGAATGAATCATAAACCAAGACTCATCCAAACGAAGCCAATAATCAACAACGAAAGTATAAGACAACGAATCCATAACCGATGTACCAACTGAACAACAACCATAAAGATTTAACCAACCATAAACAAGAACGACAAGGTATCAACCGAATAACACAAGGAACTCACGAATACATAACCAAGAAAGAAATCCCGACACCAACCTCCAAACCCTCATACCAACCATCATACCAAACCCAACCCCAGTCAGAAGTCAGGTACGCAGGGGTAAAAACCCAATCATAGGGACCGAAGTCCAATCACAGGGACCTAAGTCCAATCACAGGGGTAATCAACCCAATCACAGGGACCGAAGTCCAATCACAGGGGTAATGAACCCAATCACAGGGACCGAAGTCCAAATATAGTCAATAGTAGCACAGTTAGTTCACCCAACAACCTCCAAAAGATACCAAGAAATCCACCACCACATACTCATACTCCAACCTCAACCCAAAACAACCAAACAAAGTGTTCATCTCAACTATGAACACAAACCAACTCCCAGGTAATGAATTCAAGGAATCAATAAACCATGAGTACAACAAGAGAAACCAAAGACATGAATCAATACTCCAAGACATGGTATAAATACCCAACAAAAGGCATGAATAAATACTCCAAAGTCATGGTAAAATACCCAACAAAACATTCCAACTATAATCAGAACAAAAGGGGAAACAACAGACAACAACAACTCAGAACAGGTCTCTGGAAACGAACTCCCAGTGACCTAGCGGAAAACCTCAACGGAGCTCACTCCTCCTCCGCAAGAAGGAGCCGGCCCTTCTCAACGGGCCTGCCACCTCCGCCCGTGCCTACCGCTCCGGCCTTGCGGATCACCTCGGCGGGTTACATTATACCGCCTTGGTCCTCCGCAAGGTCATCCCAAAACCCAGAAAATAGTTTCTGCCCAGACACAAAAATACCCCTTCCAGAATGCAATAATCAGATCCAAAATCACCAACATTTCATCTAATTAGAGGCCAAAAACATGGAAATCCAACTAACAAATGATCATAACAACAATAGGCTAAGATCAAAACACAAGATCAAGAAATTCCAACAAAATACAACCAAGAATAGGGCTAAACACCAAGAAATTTCAGGATTTCCAACACCAAATATATCATATAGAATGAGAGTGTAAAAATAGATTTTGATGGACATAGTGGTTACCTCAAGGAGCTTTTTTCCACCTAGCCAAGCCTCAACAATGATCACAAAGCCCCACCACTTTCTTGATCATCTTTTACCCAAAGAACCCCAAAAGAAAACACATAAGAATATGCAAAAAGACTAGCAAAACCATAAAATGCAAGGTAGATTCTTAGCTAGATGCACTTACCCAATCCTAAACAAGCTTAAAGGAGCAATCTTGACTTGAAGACTTGTAGGAGAAATGAAGATCAAATTTGGAAAATAATGAAGAGGAAATGGCGTGAACAATGAGTGTAGGGAGGGGAGGGAGTGAAAACCTTTAGGGATTTTTAATCTTGAATATATATACTAGAATACATATAATGTATTAGGGTGAAAGACTTTAATGTGGAATGGGCTCAAATCATATATTATATTACTTACAAGAATTATTATGTACAAGATTAATTAGTTGGGCTAATGAATTCATCCCTTACAATTAAATAGATATATTAGAATAAAGAAGCCCATAAGATGTCTTAAGGACATTATACTTACATATATTAAGAAATTGGGCCATGTAAGAATAATTTAATTATAAGAATTGTAAGGATCCAAATTGAATAAAATCCCTTACAAGAATAAATTCAAGAATTGGGCTCTTGATTAGAATAATTAAATTAGGCTCAAGAAATATATATATATATATATATATATATATATATATATATATGTATGTATATATTAAATGGAAAGAACTAGCCCAATTAAAATAATTAAATTGCCCAAGGAATTAATTATCGATCGTAAGGCTTGAACGAATTTACGGGGTGTTACAAAGACGAGGCCAAGACAGCGTTCATCACCCAGACGGTCTATACTGTTACCAAGTGATGCCATTTGGGCTCCGAAACGCCGGAGCTACCTACCAAAGGATGGTGAAAACAGTTTTCAGAGATTTGATCCGGAGAACTATGGAAGCATACATTGACGATATGCTAATCAAGAGCGCGACAATGCACAACCATACCCGGGATCTCCATGAGAGCTTTGAGATAATGAGGCGGCACCAATTGAGGCTTAACCCGGCAAAATGCACCTTCGCCGTGCAAACTGGGAAGTTCTTGGGGTTTATGATTACAAGGAGAGAGATAGAGTCGAATCCTGCGAAAGTGAAGGCGATTGTGGACATGAGGCACCGACGACAGTCCGGGAGGTTCAGCAGCTAACGGGTAGGTTAGTTTCCCAGAGCCGTTTTTTCTCGAGGCTAGCAAAGCGGGCTCACCCGTTCTTCAAGACATTGAAAAAGACCACTGCCTTCGCCTGGACGGAAGACTGTCAGAAAGCGTTTGAGAACCTCAAGGAATATCTCACTTCTCCCATCGTTTTATCTAGATCGGAACCCGGAGAGGAATTACATGTCTACTTATCGGCATCTGATTGGGATGTTAGTACAGTGCTTTGCAGGACAGACACTGAAGGCACATAGAGATCAGTGTACTATGTCAGCCATGCACTTTAAGGCCCGGAGTTGTGGTACTCCCGGTTGGAAAAAGTGGTGTTCGCCCTGTATACAGCAACTAAGAAACTTACCCCTTATTTCTAGGGTCGGGTTGTCCGGGTTTTGACTGACCAACCAATCGGCACGATCCTCTGAATGGCGACGTCCTCTAGTTGCTTAATTAAATGGGCGATGATGTTGACCGAGTTCGTCATAGAGTATACTCCGCGACCGGCCATCAAGGGACAGGCGCTAGCAGATTTGGTGGTGGAATGCTCGGCGAGAAGCCCGAACACGGAAAATGTGCAGGACGCTTACCCAAACGCAAGGCAGATCGTGACTGACGGATCGAGCTGTAAAAATGGAGCGGAACCCGGGGTAGTATTAACCAGCCCGGAAGGATTCAAGATATATTATGCCCTAGCATTCCAATTTTCCTCAACGAATAACGATGCCGAATACGAGGCATTCATAGCGGGCTTGCGTCATGCCCGATCCATAGGAGCCCGACATGTCAAGATTCGAGCAAACTTCGCCCTGGTGATCGGCCAAGTAACAAGGGCTTTTGAGGCTAAAGGAGACCGGTTGGCTCGTTACCGAGATTACACCTTTTCGATTATGGGGTGTTTCGACTCATGTGTTGCCGAGCATATTCCGAGGGCGGAAAACGCGGACGTCGATATGTTGTCTTGACTATCCCTTGAGGCTCCCGAGTACATTTCAAAGGTCGCCCGAATAGAAGAAGTCTCGGCGGCCTGCATAGACATCACTCCTTTAGCCCTGGTGAATGAAGAGAGTGACGATTGGATATCTGATTTGAAAATTTATATTGAAACCGGTGTCGTGCCTGAAGATGAATCGAGAGCCCAGAAAGTTAAACTGCGTGCCCCTCGATTCCAAGTGTTGGAAGGCCGGCTGTATCGTATAGGGAGGTCCCTTGATGAGGTGTTTGTCCCGGTTCGAGGCCGACCTTGTCAAGACAGAATTACACTCGGGCATATGCTCTACACACCAGGGCGGTAGGGCTTTTGCCAGGAAGATCATGTTGATCGTGTACTATTGTCCCTCGATCCAATTAGACCGTGAGCGACTCGCCAAGTCTTGTGAGGCCTGTCAGCTATACGCCCGAACTCCTGGAAGACTAGCCATGTTTTACAACCTTGTCAGTTCAGACATTCCTTTTGCTAAGTGGAGCGTAGACATTCTGGGATCCTTTCCACATTTGACCGGGCGCTAGCGGTTCATTATTGTTGTTGTTAATTACTATTCGAAATGGATTGAGGCCGAGCCGCTCACCACCATCACGTCTCAACAATATGCCAGGTTTCTTTGGAAGAATGTCGTCTCCCAATTCGGGGTAGTAGTGCAGTTGGTCACAAATAACGGGAAGCAATTCGAAGGGGAGTACTTTCAGAATTTTCTGGCAACCATTGGTACCAGATCCGTCCGAGCCTCGGTGGCTTATCCTCAGGGCAACGGTCAGGTTGAGATTGCCAATCGGACAACCTTGGAGGGGCTAAAGAAGAAATTGCACTCCGCCGGACACAATTGGGCTGACGAGTTTCCTTACATACTATGGTCGTACCGGACGACCCCGTGCGAAGCCACCAAGGAAACGCCTTTCGCGTTAGTCTATGGGGCTGAAGCCCCGTTGCCCGTGGAAGCGTGGATCCCGACCTCCCGTGAGAAGGCTTACGATGAAGAGAATAATGATGCGATGCTGATCGCAGACCTTGATTGCATAGAAGAAAAGAGGAGCGAGGCCGCCCGGAGAATCGAAGAGTACCAAAAGAAATTGAAGGCCTACCGGGATGTCCGTGTCTGACCACAATATTTCCAGGTGGGCGACTACGCCCTACACGAAAGAAAGGCCAGTATGCCGCTCGAAGGCGGGAAGTTGGCGCAGAGTTGGGAGGGGCCATATGTCGTCTCGGCCGTCATTAGTCCAGGGACGTACTGACTTGAAACGACGACCGGGAAACCTATAGATCAGATCTGGAACTCCCATCATTTGGTTCACTTTCATAAGTAGAAATTGTAATAGGAACGAGGGCCTGTGTGCCCCGATGTTATTTGAAATTGTTGTACGCCCCAAGAGGCTCTGATTGTTTGTAATGTAACTTACCGGTCTTTAGTAGACGGTCTTAGACAACCGATCTTTGGTTTTAGCCCGTCCTTGGACCTCTGTTCAGTGGGAGCAAGATGCCTGGTTTAATCGGTCATCAGACCTTATATGGTGAGAGCAAAGTGCTCACTCCGGGAGTAAGGTGCCTGGTCTCAATCGGTCCTCGGACCTCTATTTGGTGAGAGCAAGGTGCTCACCCCGGGAGCAAAGTGCCCGGTTTGAATAGTCTTCAGACCTTATGTGGTGAGAGCAAGGCACTCACCCCGGGAGAAAGGTGCCCGATCTTAATCGATCTTTGGACCTTATGTGGTGAGAGCAAGGTGCTCACCTCGGGAGCAAGGTGCCCAATTTGACCGGTCTTCGGACCTTATGTGGTGAGAGCAAAGCGCTCACCTCAGGAGCAAGGTGCCAAGTCTTAATCGGTCCTCGGACCTCTATTTGGTGAGAGCAAGGTGCTCACCTCGGGAGCAAGGTGCCTGGTCTGAACACTCTTCGGACCTTATGTGGTGAGAGCAAGGCACTCACCCTAGGAGCAAGGTGCCCGGTCTTAATCGGTCTACGGACCTTATGTGGTGAGAGTAAGGCGCTCACCCTAGGAGCAAGGTGCCCGGCTTGAACGGTCTTTGGACCTTAGTGCGGCGGGAGCAAAGTGCCCACCTCGGACCTTAAACGCAAGTTAACAAAAAACGCGTAAACGCAAGTTAACAAAAAAAGGCGTAAAATTTAAAAACAAAAAGCCTGGAGGCAAGTTAGAAGGCCTGGAGGCCATTGTAAAAAAACTGAGTTAAGCCCAGCACAACGGGTCCGAGCTCCGACAGAATTACAACTGCATTATTCGCCCCCTTGGGCTGCTCGGTAACCTGCTCTTGGGTGGGACCCGTGGCTTGCTCGGTGCAGGCTTCAACAGCTGGCCCCGAAGCTTGTTCAATGACCTCAGAGAAGGGGGTCGGCCCGGTATCAGGAACATATTCAGGTAGCACGACCAATAGCTTTGGAAGGTCGTCCTCGTCGATCGAAGCTTCAAGGGTCGCTCGGACTTCGTTCTGTATGGCCCGCCGACCGCTAGTAACGGCCCAGGTCCCGTAGGTGTACATTAAGTCCTCGCCAACCGACATCTTTGACATAGCGGCGTGGACGGCCTCCGCAGTCTGTAGCCCCTGACAAACGTGGTTAGCCAAGAGAACGAGGTCCACTAGTAGACGTTTGCTAAACTCAGCCCGCTCTGTGGCTGCCTTCCCGGTGTCATCGACCGCCTTCAACTTGAGCTCCAAATCCTTTATCTTTTGGTCCCGCTTTACCAGGGCCTTCTTGAGCGGGGTGACTTCCTTTCGATGGATCTCGTCACCCTCCCTCGCCCAGACAAATAAGTCGGTTACCAAGTGAGCTATCTGGCAGAAATTGAGCGGTTTAGAAAGCGGGATGGTGAGTTATAAAAGTCAGATAGGGGCTACTTACTTGCATTAGGTCACGGGCGATATGCTCGCTGACCAAGTCCGTCGACCATCCACTAGTCAACTCTTGGCGGGTGGGGGGGCACTACTGCACAGATTTTATGTAGTAGGGCAGCCGGGGGGTCATCCCCGTGCTTTATAAGAACGTCAATGACCGGCGTCATCGAACTCGGGCCATCCGGACGAGAGCGCTTGATCGGGGCCACCTTCTCAATGTCTTCGGACACCTTCTCCTTACCCCGCTTGGTGGTTCGTGAGACCTCTGTAACACCCCGTAAATTCGTTCAAGCCTTTCGTTGTTAATTAATTCCTTGGGCAATTTAATTGTTTCGATTGGGCTAATTCTTTCAATTTAATATATATATATATACACTTATATATATATATATATATATATATATATATATATAT